>JAPZEB010000002.1:28532975-28544949 GCA_029783705.1 Chaetodon striatus | reverse complement strand
GTTGGGCTGAGGAAAATAAACATGGTTGGGCATCTTCATTTTATGTTACGCAGGTTAGGTTTAGGAAAGTGAAGTTACATGGGTTACTTTTAGGAAGAGAAACATGGTTGGGTGTTGTCATGTTACACACTTGACATAAAGTTATCTGCCTAACATCAAGTCATGTAGGTTAGGTTTCAGCAAATAAATTTACGTAGGATAGGTTTGGGAAACTTAAGTTACGTAAGTTAAGTTTAGGCAAGTAAAGTTACACAGGATAGGTTAGTCGAGGAAAGCTACGTTGGTTAGGTTTAGAAAAAGGAAACATGGTTGGGCGTCGTCATGTTACACACTTTACTTGTTCCAGGGACCTTCTGTCTTTACACTACCCAGTGACATGGGTTATATACAAATTCTATAGCATTACTTTTTGTAGGTAAACATACAAACAGTGCCTGAGAACAGTCTGAGTTTTTTCAATGTTTGTTGAGTAATATGTTATCTGATGTTAAACTGTGTTTGGAAAATGCTCTGTAAAGACAAGAGAGACGGCATAAACAAGACTGTAACATAAAAGTAACTACAGTATGCAGCCTCTCTCTTCATTCCTTAGAAACAGTTAACTGCGCCATCAAGGAGGCTATAATCTTGACACAGAGCTGCATGGTCAATTTGCTGAATTCAGCCTTTGACTTTTACAGTCACTTTTACTTCAACTGCCACATACATCTCAAGTGCCAGTGGGAGCTGAGGAGGTGCAATGAACATAACTACCTCCACAATGTCAGACTGCAGCTCCTTTAATGTGCTGCTTAACTCTTTTGTCGCCTATAGGAACTGCTGATGCAGTGAACCCTGCAAATGCCAAAACGACCAAGCAGCCTTATTAAACATGAAACAGCATTAGCTTTAATGAACAGCCCCTCCTCTACGTCAACGACAACAGGGCGAGCATGATATTACAACAAATAAATCCTAGTCCTTTTACAAAATTAGAATTTTCAGGAAAGGAAAAATATAATATTTGCTGTGTAATAAGGACATTTACCGGTAGGCATCCTTCAGCACAGGCTTTATATTAAAGAATGATATAGAAATCACGGAATAAAAGGTGACAGGAATCTAGGCCTCAAGTCCAATATCCACACTTCTGCCTCTCAGAGGAATTTTTTCGGGCTGAAAAGAGAAATTCAGGAGGAAGAGGTAGTGCTGTAAAGGTTTCTCCAGGAAACACAAGTGTGGGTTTAAAGTTAGTTTCAAAGCTGGGGCGAGGAGTACAGTAAGTGCTTTCTTTGTTCAGACAAAATGATGCCGTGAGGGTTGAAGCAGCCCTAGAAAGGAGAAAATTTGAATTTGAATTTCCTCTTGCAGAGCTGCACGAAGATGGTTCACATTTTGTACATAATTCGAATGAAAAAAAAATATAGCTTATTTGACATGTGTTGGGTGCAGATCAGCTCTACCTTGTTTTGCGACCAAATCATGAGCAAAATCTGGCTGACTGTGAGCTGAAAACGTAGGTGCTGAATAGAACGCTGCAGCCTTTCAGCAAGTGAAAAATTGATTCTCCCCTCAGCAGGAGTTGAGGGAATGATCATCTATGCAGCCCTTTAATTGCTTATGGTGACGAATATGAGCGATGAGTTCATCCATCAGCCAAACTCAGCAACACATTGCCAAGTAAAAAGCATTCACGCAGTTGTTACTCAGCTGGGGAATTGATGTTTCCATGTTTACCGCTCTGACACTTCAGGTCTGAAATTCTTCCACAGACTGTGACGACCGCAGGCCACAACAAACCCAACGAGGGCCCGAGCAGCAAAAGGTTACAGAGGGATGCTGCAGCTCCTGCCCACATCCTCGGATAGATCACACCTTGCTCTCAGCCATCTGACCTTTAAATATTCAGGGAAGTTTCAGGCATGCGACAGAGGTGCCGAAATCTACTTTATGATCTTAAGAGATGTTTCACTCTTTTCCAGTGGGCGTGCTCGTCAAGGCTCTTGCGAGGGTGTGTCTCTAATTTGAATGCCGAACAGGAAACATCTGCCCGGAGTCAAGAAGATTCATCTCTCTGTCATTTTCTATCCCGCACAGCATCCAATCCAGCCCTCCTCCTCACAAAGTGGGAGGGAGGCGACGAGAAAAATTAAAAAACAACAAATAT
Source organism: Chaetodon striatus (assembly GCA_029783705.1). Classification (NCBI taxonomy): domain Eukaryota; kingdom Metazoa; phylum Chordata; class Actinopteri; order Chaetodontiformes; family Chaetodontidae; genus Chaetodon; species Chaetodon striatus. The sequence continues at coordinate 28,542,803 of JAPZEB010000002.1, read as the reverse complement.
TAATGAGGTGTTACACTGAGAAATAACGATGTGTGCACTCCCTGATAGCATCTGTACTTCCTTAATGGCATGCGCAATTATGTGGGCTTCCATTAATATCAAGGCTGGAACTGTCAGCGCTAAGGGCTTAACTTCAATCACTGCTGTGCCTCCACCGCACGTCCCTATAAGTGCATGGGAAAGAAATATATGTTAGATATAGCTGCAGTGCCTGGCTATTAAGCCACATAAATAGCTGCTGGGGGGACCATAGCTAACAGTGGCCCCGACACATATTTGTAATGGAAAAAATAAAAATGATTTAAATATACTGTAATGTTCTGAAACATCCTGGGGCACATCTACTGGGTCTGGTAATTTCTGCAAAGCCAAAAACAAGACTTCTACAAAATTCCAGCAGTAATGAGGACCTACGGGACCACGCAGCATTAGGTCTTAGATATTGAATATCATTTATAAACTAAATCTTTTATGGGGATAGAGAAAGAAAAGGGAAAAAACACAGATGCAGCGATCAGTAAGTGGCATCATTTTAAAGGTATACAGTTTGTAAAAACAATCTCAAAGCAGCAGAGGCCACATGTGACGGTAATCACACATCTCTGCAATACCTTTGAACACATCAGGGAGTGTTGTGTGCTTAAAGAAAAATGACAGCTTGTGCAGTTTCTCGTAATCAAGCTGACGATGCATTAATTTCTAGTCTGTTTTATCAGATAATGGTGTCACACTGAATGTATTTTATGACAGCATTATCACATCCATCAACAGTGTTAGGACGGTTTCATAATTACACCTCAAACACTGAATGTATTGCATGTCAGCAGACACACAGAAGCCTAAAATCCATTTTGGTGCAAACCTCAGATTCATATTTTTGTCCTGTTTGTTGTCAGTAACTCAGTAAATTAAGTAAATACTGTGTGTTTCATATTGTGTTGCTTTATTGTTACATTTTAATATTTTTTTCTGAGTTTAAATGAGTATGTGTGCGCTAGAAAGATGTTACATTGCTGTTAGCCCAGTGTGCCTACAGTTTGTTATGATAAGGAAGAAATATAATATTTTGTTCTTACAATGCGTTCATGGTGTGTTTGGACTCAGTAAAAGTGAAAAAAAAAAAAAAAAATTAGTAAACAAAAAATAATTCATTTCGTGTGTATATGTGTTTTTTTTCCCACCATAAAAAACAATAGTGGCATTAATGTAATTTGCAGTTAAGGGGTTAAAATTCTGAAAATTAATAAATATTCAGAAGTTACAATCAAAATTGGTGTTGGTTAAAAAAATTACTCAGTGAAAGTGGAAAAAATTACAATATATAGTATCTATACAGCAGTTTTGTCCTCTAAGGTAACAAGTCAGAGTGATTTGTTTGAAATGAAAATGCATCAATCAATGTTGTTATAAGCACAAAATAATTCATGTTGTGTGTATGTTTTTTTTTCCATGAAAAAAAACCAAAACAAAACAATAGTGGCATTATGTAATCAAGCTGGCATTTAAAGGGTTAAAATTCTGAAAATTGAAACCAGTGTTTGGTTTGTCCGTTCCGTAATAAGAACATGGCGGACTTTGTGAAAGAGAACCTCCTCTGTGTGTATATATTAATGTCTCATTCTAAGGTAGCAAAAACACAACTATTCTTTTTTTTCCAGTGATTATACATGAATAAAAACATAGTTTTAAAATATTATATATCATTTCTGCCAATATCTCCCCTAAATCCTACACACTGGACCTTTAATATAAAATATTTTTATGGCAGTTTTTGACATGGACATATTTGTCCTCCATAGACATCAGAGGAAGTTTTTCAAAGGGATGCAAAAGGGTTAACATTTCAAACTGAAGATTGAGCACCCATCTGTCACCTTCGTAAGGAGCTGTCTGTGTTTATCGATATTTATTGTAGTGCACTTGATAATAAAACAGCATGTCCAAATGTTTGAAGGGAACGAGCGTGACCCATAATTGCTGAGTTAAAGTACAGTATGTCCTGGTGGGACGGGGATAAGCTGAGTGAATGTGCTGGAGGGTGTGATAATGCTGGTGACATATTCAGGTGTCAGCTCCCTGGAGTAAATGTTTTACTGTTCAGCAGGTTTGAGTCTTTTATTTTCAATTACTGACTGGCGCTGAGAGACAGAACAGGTCTGAAGTCAGAAGGTTATTTAACAGGCCACAACTGATGATTTTGCTTGTTGCTGTTTAAACACAGCAGACCTGATACTTTGCTGCATTACGTGTTGTGTTCACTGTCTGTCATAAAATCTCAGCACATAAAAATGAAAGACAAACAATAAGAAAACATGAACAATATATTAAATGTAACATGAGTTTGGTTATTCTAAGGTTTATAAATGTTGCTTATGACTCAATGAGTCTGAAACTGGAAGGGAGACAAAATGTACCCATGGATCTAAAAGTCTGTTTGTTGGAGTCTGTAGTAAATGTACAAACCACATAACAAGTCCTTCAACTCAAATGAGTCCATAGGTCACTTGTTTTTACCCTCTAATACACCCCATAGGAGCGTTTTCCCAAATTAGTGCCCCTTCTGGAGAGGTTAGCTTTGGGATTGATTTAAAATGAGTACAGTCATCAAATCACATACGTAATGTGGCACAGAGTCCTGCATTGGGTTGGGTACCTGGTAGCCCTGTAACAGGTGAAAGTATGTACATATATAAATTCATGGGTATGGGCAGCAGGTGAGAACAAAAATATATTTATTTTTCAGAATAAAACATGAAAAAGATGCGCAATATATGTGTAATATTTTGACATCTAAATCATTGTCATAAAATTAACGTTAAGTTAAAATAACTCAACATGGACTTCTGGTTCAGATGGTATAGAACAGCCGGCTTCAAGGTCAAAGTCCTGTCTTTGTTTGACCCATCCATCCACCCCAACCTCCTGCCTACATGGACTTTGTCACGCTTTATATACTACCTGACAGGCCAGTCACCAGAAGAAAATGTTGGCATTGTATATTTCTGAAAACCACGGATATGTGACATTTGTAAGTTTCATGGGTATCATGCTAACAAATCAACATTTCTAAAGGGCGCAATATATGAACTGACTCTGTCATCAGGATCTGGAGGTGGAGGGGATGGTGGATGGCGTGACTAGCCTGCCAAGCTGCAGACCACTGCTTGAGATGAACAAACGACAACACCAGTTGTGATGTACTGAGTCATCGTTGCATTTCCACCAACATAGTGTCATAAAAAGTTGTTTTTAAAGAGGACATCATTGCGTTTCCAGCTGGGAATGTTTCACAAAAAAAACTGTATTTTTATCCAAAACATGATCTTTTCCATAACCATAACCAAGATTTTTTTTTTTTCTTTTTTCGGCTAAACCCAACCACACAGTAACCACTGCATTGTGGAAATATAAGGAAATGTAAAGTTTAACAAATGTAATGTGTCCATGGTTTCAAGAAATGTATAATGCCAAGGATGATTCTGGTGACTGCGTTGCACCTGATCTCTTCCTTTGCTCTTATTGTAATTACTTTGGCCACTCGAGGTCGCTGCCTAAATAAACGTCAGTATGGGTCATAGTAAGTTGCTTTTGCCTATTGGGGAGAGCACGGTCTCATAAAACATGGTGGTATTCAGTTCTGAAAACAGTAACTAAAATGGACGACAGGTTTGTTTTGAGAATCAAGAAAATATATTCACATCATAACTTAACTCCTAAAGCAAGTCCTCACACCTTTACCTAAATAACAAGGAATTTTCTGTCACATGCTGATTTAATTGCACAGTATTTGGCAGTAAATAAAATAATCATAAAATAATATTTGAAATTGAGTCGTTTTCAGTGTCGCAGACTGTGGAAGTCTTCTTATAAAGCTGAACAAATATTAACACAGAACTGAATAAGAATATTAGCAAACAGAGAGACTCCAGTCCCAGGAGGTATTTTTCTTCAATTACCTCCAAACGTTTACTTTATTATCCTTTAAAACCTCCATCTACTAAAGGCATTGATACTAAGCTTGAACAGTACAATACAATTTTATTTTTCTGTAATAACTGCTTTGAGATGATGAGTGATAAGAGAAAAACTGTTTTCCCACTGACACATCAGATATGACTGATAGATATCATATCTGATCAATCATATAAAATACAGATATATTCACAAAAAGGAAGAAAATCTCTTGATAAAAAGTGTATTGTGTACGCTGACTGCAGTCAGCCCGAAGACTGCCACTCCGCTCGAGCACAATATCTTTATGAGTAGCTCGACAGAAGCACATCCCTCACGATGATCTTAATTAACTTCTACTCTCCTGTGAGGACACCAGCTGAATAAATCTCAAGGACAATAGACAGGATTAATTCATTTATTTACCAAGCAAGTGCAGCTCATCAAATTCTGATACGGGCACGTCTCCTCCATGCAAATGGCTCTTTACTGGAACCTCACTTCACAGCGTGATACCATGATCCCTCTTTGGCCCAATGTTTATTTAAAAGGACTAATCAACCTGGATGAGTACGGAAAGGATTTACCATTGTTTCAAGCCCGACATCCTAAATTAGCATAGCAGATATGATGAAAAGTTGGCGGGGTAAACAGGTCTCGTGAAATTCTTTTTTTTATTGAAGTGGGTGCACAGGATACTTTCCATGCTGTAACTCAATAAGTGTTAATATGCAAGAATTATCTGTAATTTAAGGGTTATATTGTCAGTCCAGTCACTAGAAGAAAATGGTATTGTTGTTGGATACATTATATTTGTACGTTTTATACACGTCACTTTTTAAGCAAGACATCAGCAGCATTTCCAGCCATCACTGTGCCACTAAAAGCAGGTGTTTTAAGTGGGACATCGGGGCAGTTTTCATTTGCAATCATGCCACCAAAAGTGGGTGTTTTTAGCAGGACATCGAAAGCCTATCAAGCCAAGACTGCACCCCCCAAAAAGATTGTTTTTACCAAGGCATTCAGGCAATCTCCAGCCGCAATTATGGCACCAATACCTGGTGCCTTCTAGCAAGATGTCAGCGGCTTTCCAGCTATGATTGTACCACCAAAAGCCAGTGTTCCTTAGCAGGACATTGCCAGTGTTTCCTGCTGTGATTGTATCACCAAAAGTGAGTATTTTTAGCTGGACGTGGGTGCAGTTTTCAGTAGCCATTATGCCACTAAAAGACTGTTTTTAGTAGAACATCTGATATTTCAAGCCACAATTTAAAGTGAGACATCGCGGAAGTTTCCATCTTTAATCCTGCCAAAACTGGGTGCTTCTTCGCAAGACATTGGCAGCATTTCCAGCTACAACTGTGACACCAAAAGCAGGTGTTTAAAGCAAGACATCTGAGCAGTTTCTAGCTGCAATTACGCCACCAAAACTGTGTTTTTAAGTGAGCACAAATACAGTTTATCTTTATGGATTATATTGATGCTAAACTGACAAGAATACTATCAACTTTTGCCACCTTATATCTTGTGTCTCTAGAGTTATGTGTTTTTGGGGAGACGTAAGGAATTATTAATGTCATATTTCTTGTTGGGAGTTTGGCATAATATTTTTAACTGAGAACAGGATGGGAAACAATCTCAAAAAGAGTCTAGTTTTAGCCTTGCATATAGTTTTACTACTTATCAAATCTAAATCTGGTATCAATCAAAATAGTAAATGAATTCCATACAGTGCCTTAACAAATTTATTTGGGTTTAGCATTCAATATTTGCAATTAGGGAGGTAACAGAGGTAACAAAATGATTACTCTGCGATCTTTGGTCACATTTTGTTGGCTGTGAAAGCAGGCACAGTGCATTTTTTAGAGGCAGCCTATAAATGTTCACAACCTCCAGCTATCATGCCAAAATCTGATGAGACCCATTGGATATGAAATATCTGATACAATATAATAGCAGGTGTAACCACTTTATACACTAAATGTTTTAAGGAGTACTTAATTCAAATTCTGGAGGTCCTAATTCATAAGTTCCATGTGAAAAAGCTTATATTACTGATGGCAAATGGGCTGCACTTCTGTAGCGCTTTTTTACCTTCTTGGACAAAGACCTTAACCTTTGGCCTCTCATACACCCCTTTGCAAACTTGGCATTGGTACATCAACATGTGGACAGGAGGATTATCAGTTGACCCGCTCAAACTCCTGAGCCATTTTATGTTAGGAATAAAAACTGTCAGGTTCTCACTCCTGAAACTGACATGATCTTGTACTTTTATGGACTGCAACAAGTCTCTAACACTCCATATTGCATTTTTTTTGTTGCATTACTTGGTTCTGTGATTATTCTACAGCTATACAGACTCATTAGCCTCCCCCTCCCCTCCTGAGGTTTGTAGCAGGTGTTGCCACATGTAGAGTTCAAGTATATTTGTTCCAAAAGCAGTGAGCCCACAACAAATGGTCCACAACACACAAGGCGAAGTGTGGCAACAGACAGCGATATGTGCAAGAGCGATTACTAAGCAGCAAGTTTGCTGACAGTGCTTCGATGCAGAAATCTGATTGACAACCAATGTGGGATATGTGACAGCCACTACTTGGCTGTCAGTTGAGTAACACATTTGCATATTTGTTGTCAGTTTATCACCATACACAATGGTAAAAGCATAGCGGCACTGCAGCTTGAAGCAAGAACATTTGTTCTGACCACAGTCCACTGTTTTCTCATATTTGGCAATTTTATATACAAAGAGGTGTACTGAAAAACTCTGCGTGGAGAAAAGAAAAGAAAAAATATTTGAGATGCTGAGGGCAGAGGAATAATGAAAAGAAATAGCAGAATAAATAAAAATAGGGAGAGGAGGGCGATAGATGAAAAGTAAAGGTTCAAAACAAAAGCCGAGCTGCGTGGATGGAGGACGGAGAGGAGACAAAGTGAAGGAGAATGATGAGAGGCCACACGGAGGACAGATAGGACAAAAAGAATAAACACAACAAGAATGAGCGATTAAAAGCAAGAAAATGACAGAGAACCACAGACCGGGGGAGTATTGTGAAGATTGTTTTCTTTTCAAAAGATAAAATGTACGTCTTAAATAAATTCAATGCGAGCCAGACAAATACATGTTTTTCAATTAAAATAAAAGAAACAATCATTTGACACAAAGCACTTAGTTGAAACAAGCGTGCGGTGTTTTCACTCTGCTGAGATGAGGGAGGACGTGGGAATAAAAAACAGAAGTACTGAGAAGGGGGCAAAGGGAGCAGGGGAGGAGAGGAAGAGAAGATAAGTGAAAGCAATGATAAGTTTGCTGTTGTTTTTTGTTAATAAATGAATTAACAGAGCTTGATCAGGTGCTTCATCAATAATTAAATTGTTAATTAAAAACACTGTGCTTCAATGAACAATGAAGGAAAGCTAATAGGGATTAAAGAGACAGTTCAGAATTCCTCTTTATTCGAGTATATCAATTAACCTTTAACTGCTGTCACTTGAAGACCTCATTGCTTTTGATTATTTACTCATCATCTTTTTCTTCCTCTGATTTTCTTTTTATCTTCATTTCTTCAAGTAATATTCCATTAGTCTCAAAACCATAGAACACAGTCATATGCTCCTGCATAATTATTTCAAAGACTCAACACTGTTCCTGGTGACAGACTTTGTGTTTTCTGCTATCCCAATTACATTTGCTGCAATTACTGTCTTCCATCTAAACTGCTAGCAGAGACACAATGAGCTATTTTTTTTTTGTTTGTTTATTTGCTTTGTTTTTGTGTTTGTTGCTAATTAATTATTTTCATGCTGAGTGCATGTAAAAGAAAACATTTTCCCCTGCATTTTGTTATTTTTGGAACAAAGACCAAACGGATACTTAATGGAAGAAGTACTTTGTCTCAAAAATTACTGAGACAAAGGATATCACAACAATTTGGATAGGACCAACTGTGTAAATTACAGTTTGTACAAAAATAACAAAAATATATTATACTTGCGTGTGTGAAGAGTGCCTCTTTTGACTTCCTTAGCTAGTCCTCCAGGTTTTATGTAAAACTGAGTGAAACTTGGACATATATTAAAGAATCAAAGACATCCAATGGTTTGTGTAAGGATATTGATGATAGATAGATTAAGCCCTATAAAGGGGGGGATCTGATGAGTAAAATAAGACAGGGATGTGTTATGTTTGTGTGCATGCTTTCCTTTTTTATGTCAGCCGAACACCAATCTGTGCTGTATGTGAAGGTAGCATTGAATGAAGGTAGTATTGAATCTATTCAATGAAAGAATTCGAGCAAAAGCCCAGAATAAAAAGTGTGGACTTCTGATTAAAATCATTACACAAAATAAGTAAAAAGAATATAGCGGTTAATATGAAAGAAAGGTCAAATTCACCTATGTAAAAGTAAATGGGTTTAAGTCTGACACACACCACCTCCCTGTGCATTTTATTGCCTCACTCCATTGTTGACTATAAAGTAGGACAAAAAAGCCATAAAAAAGATGTTACAAATCTGAAAAAAGTCTAGCCCTGGGTTATTCACTCTGGAAAGACTGCTGTAGAGTACATACACATGATTGATAGTAACAGTTATGAACTCTCAGTGCTATGCCTTCAATTCATTATGTGCCTACAGGTAGAAGTGAAATCCAGGTGGAGAAGTTTCTGGGGAACACTCAGAGTAGATTTAATTCTACTGAATACAATTAAGCTGAGAAGGTGATGAATGCGGCAGCAGAGGAGAATAGCTTTGCATCAACTCTGTCCAGAGGCTCACAACTCATATTATTAGTTTTTGGTATTCAACATATTACTGTACAGTAAACACTGTGTTGACAATTATTCACACTGATTTAGTGATGTACACAACAACAATTTGAGCAAAGAGAGCCAAATTAAGCATTATAAGTGTATACAACCCATTCTCATTCCCAGGGTAGCGAAAACAGCAGCTTGGTCTTGCCCCTTGGTATCTGATACAGACACACAAGTCACCTGGGTGTCTGTATGAGACATACTAGGCTGTGAACTAACTTCACTGTAAACCCATCTGTGGTAATACTTCACACTCAGAACAATGTAAATGGTGTAAAAAGCAAGAAAGTCCAGCCACAGAGGAGGTTGGGGACGATGGTTGGTGAGACAAACACAAGACTTTGACACAGGAGACTGCTGTCTGCATTTTATGTGAGACTCATCTTTGAGGCTTTTTCTTTGGTTTTTTTAACGATGAAATGTAGCTTATGTCACACGTGACATGTCAGTAAAGTTACGAAAAAATATATATACTTAGCCCTTATACTTACTTTTCTTAACCCAACCAAGTAGTTTGGTTTCCTAAATCTAAAGTAGTTTTGATGATGAAACCTACGATTCCTGTGAATGTGGAGGTTTAATTTGAAAAGATGCTGTGCATGTAATGAGAGGAAATTGACACACAGTCCCTATACATTCAAAAGAAACACTAGAAGGGCAGCTAGAGTGCCATAGTTTGAAGTGTAGGGCTACTGACCAAGCTGCCATACAGTATTTGAGGACATAGGAGTGGGAACATATTGGCAGCTCGGGGGCTACATCCTCGCCCACTAATGCAGACCAAATTTTTGAAGAGGCACATCTGGTTTGAATCATGTATTACTACTAGCACAATCGGTGACACAATAAACATACTTATTTTAACCAAAACCCCTAACTAAGTAGTTTTGCTGCCTCAAACCAAAGTAGTTTCAGTGACAAAACATATGCTTCCTAAAACAAAGAAGCTTATTTTGAAAAGGGACTTTGTATGTAATGAGCATACAGTGACACTGTGACAGTCAGCTTTATTATGTGAGACGCCTGTCTGTCCACAGACATTTTGGAACTTTTTACTG
>JAPZEB010000002.1:28505891-28524420 GCA_029783705.1 Chaetodon striatus | reverse complement strand
TGGCCAGCAGGGGGCGAGTCCACTGGTTGCAAAAAGAAGTGCAATAAAATTCTATCAAAAAAATGACCCTGCTTCTTTAATGAGTAGTACACGAAGCAATCACAGTGGTGACTACCTCTTCCTTCATACAATCTATGGTCCAACATGAGAGGACAAAGAAGTCAAGTCTAGTATTAATTTGTGTTGTGTGATTCCTGCGATTTTTTCTGGCATTAAGTTCAATGATCTTCTTTAAGTCCTCAAATTCCTCCTCTGTAATTAGAGAACGTGTCCATGGTCAACCAAGCAGTGTCTGCAGAAAGTCCAAGTTCACAGCTGCTACCCACGTCAATATGGCCAGGACCAAGCACAGCCAAGTCAAGCCAAGCCAAGCTAGCTAGCAGGCTCACCAGCCTCAAGGTCAAGATCCATGCTCACAATCAGCTGAGAACAAAAATATGTCCCAGTTCAGACAATCCGAGGTTTGAAATCCATGATACTAGTGTGGTTAGATCAGCCACTTCAGGCCGGTATACAGCCAAGCTAAGCTTGCTGGGCTAAGTTACATTGCAGGCTTACCATTCGTTGGTTGTTCAAGTCCATGATCTTTAATCATTGTCTCTATCCATGTTTCTACACATTAACACTTAAACATCAGACATTAAGGTTCTTTGTATTGACTGTATGTAGTTTTCATAGTATTTGTGATGATGGTTTTCATCTTTTAAGTAACTGTGGTTAAAGATGCCTGTTTTTCTTTGCTTTTGTTCGACACACTTCAGGTGTCTTTGAATCATCCCAGCCCAATAAACATGTAGACAATGTCGGTGGCTTTGTAACTGATGGCAGCTGTATGTGCTGTAAGCTTTGTGTCAGTCAGCTCTATCAAAGCAAGAAGCTCGGCCCACAATTACAGCTTGCTGTCACTTGCTTGATGAGGCATTAAGACAACAGAACAAGTTGTCAGATTTGAAGCTCACGCTGCGCAGATATTGTCTACATGACATGAAATACATGACGCCTGCCTTTGCTTCCCCCGTAAACCGCCACACAGACCACACATTTTAATATCAAAAATAATAAAAGAGGAACATTTTGTGTGACAACTTAATCAACAATTATGTTGCTCCATATTAAATAAAAGCTGCTCCTACTTCATGATTCAGTTATTCAAAAGATGTGAGGTGGTCTCATCACTAGATTGTCCAACACAGGCTGGTGAAGCCTTACACACCAAGGGCAAATGATTTTTGTTTGTAGCACCTATTAAAACAGAGCGGGTTGTTCCCATTAGCTAAATGGGTGATTAATGCACTAATGAATCATTAGAGGAGATCATTCCGGGTTAGAGTATGCCATCTCACAAAGTAATTGAGCTCAATTAAGCCAATCTTTGCAGGGCATGCCTTGTTCTCCCTGTGTATGACCACTGTCTGTCTGACCTCCAGCCAGCAGCTGAAGTTGTCCCGTCGAGGCGGCACTGGAGGGCCAGTAAGAGCAGAAAACCCCAGGAGAGAGTGAAGGGAAATGAAGTAAAGAAGGAGAGAATGAACGTCTCCAAATAAAAATAATCCTATGCTCCCAAAACAAATTGGTACTCGTCTCCAGTCTAAGTGCTGCAAGGATGTACCGCAGGGAAAATAATCAATTCCACCTGACCTTCCAACTTAATCACCACTCGCTTCACTGACGCTCTGTTTAGACCTCCAGCGTTGTGAGATGATGCAGAGGGCAAGGCCTGCAGTGGGCCAAAAGTCACTGGAGAAAGCTACAGTAAGCATTTCTGATTCATTTTAGAGCAATGTCCAAGACAATAAGTCCCCCAAACAGATTTCCACTCAGTTTTAAAGTGTTTACAACACAACTTTTAAGTAGCCAAACCAAGGCCATAGCTACAGAGTCAACATTAGGGGGGATTAAATCTGCCTGGGGGCCTAGAGGGAGAAAATTAAAATTTGAAAACTCATTTTCTATATATTATTTATCATAAATAAGCACAACTTTACACTACACTATATGAATATGCAAGAAATAAAAGCTCCCACTAACGAAATAAATTACTGCATTAATGATTGACTCTGTAACACTCATATTACATTCTAGTTTACAGCTTTCTAACACATTGAGACAGGACAGTGTTTGTTGTACCCACAACAGTCGAGCAACAGCTTCTGTGGTTGCCTGGTACAGCATAGCATTTTTTAAATTATTATTTATCCAAATACTGGAGAGACATTTTTAACATATTTGAATATTGGCAGGAATACTGCAAATACTGCGATGAGGGTTCCCCTCACACCATCCAGAGATAGTTTTAGCCGCTGACGACCAAGCTAACGCTAAACTCACTCTGCCAAAACTTATCAAATTAACCACATGCTCTGTGATTAATTAATCTATAATTGCATACATGAACTTTTGCTGTGAAAGTATTTTTAAAAAATTCAATTCAGATGAATTTTGGCAGATGTGTTGTAGTAAAGATGCCGGATTTTGGACACAATTGTCCCTCTGTCCTCTACCACCAAAACCTGTCGACAATCCATTTTGCAAGGGAGTTAGTTATTCGGTTACAGGTAGACTTACTTGGTTTGTGTCTGAGTGTCTAGTCAAGTGTGGCTTTATGAGGCTGGCTGCTGGCTCTACATCAGAGGCTGTGCTAGCTCTGACCTCTGGGTTCCCTGCTAAATGTTTTATGTTAAGGGTTTTTTCAGGCTTGAAGTACTCCTACTACAATGGTATGAAAATTACTTCCTGCAGAAATTGCAGAAAGCGGTGCTCCTATCAACAGTTCGATCTGGGCGTTTTTAAATGTACATGTTCCATTGTGTGTGTACATATATATATATATGTATATATAAATGTGTATACAGGTACCTTCACTATAAAGTACATGCTTCCCAGAGGAAAGAAAATTCAAAATAAGATCTCCTCATTGTCCAGCCTATTCCTCCTAGATGTAAGTGAACTCAGTATAACATCAATATAATATTTTGACCATTTTCTAATCATTGATACATTTAGCTCATGAGTCACTGTGATGAGGCAAAGAAAAGAATGTTGTGAGCAGTAAAATTGTCCTCCAGGTTGCCATATATTTCCATGTTCTTCTTTGCATGACAAGAAATTACTAAATGTATAGGCGAATATATAGATTCAAGTACTAAATCAGAAATATGATATTAAGAGTCACTCAGGTGTAATTATACAGTATAAGACAGACACTGTGAAAGCATGAGCGTTGATAATAATGGTACTTTTAAATAGAACTGTAAAGTGTGCCAACAAAATGTTAAGCGGCTGTAAAAGCCCATGTTTCTCAGTTGTTTTTCTCTCAGTGCTCTGATCCTGTTTCATGAATTTCCAACCTTTCAATCAATACTAATTTTCCCACGCTGTTAAAGCTCCTCATATTCACAAATTCCATATGTCACCAGATCTGACCAAGTTACAGACCAGCGCTCTCCGAACCGATCAATCAGTTGTTAGATGCTGCTCCATGAATGCTGTGCAACCCTCCACCTCCCCCCATTACCACTATCATCGCTGGTTTTGTCCCACAGGACTGAACCTGAAGGTCTCATTATCCACCTGCTGGCATTTCTTTACCACCAAGGTCCAGACATTCTCTGGTGTCATGTCAGTACTTAATATATTGAATCTAATTTACAGCTGATACATGAAACCAGTTGATACAGTTTAATTAGCTGCACTGTTGGACATATGTTAATAGCCAGGCATTACACATTAACACATTAATGTTTTTTAATGGTAAAAAACATATTACGTGTTCAACATAAAGCGAATGATTCATACAGTAAAAAGATATTTCATTTAACTATTGTTTTATAGATTATTACAGAAGCAGATTGGGTGGTTAATTTCTCTGGCAACCTTTTAGAAAGCTGCAGTGACGTGCCTGTCACAGCTTGTGTAGGATTCAGGTAACTAAATCAAGACCAAAGTGTTGTTTTGCAAGTCAAACAAGCAATCTCTTTGATGGTGGAAAATAGATTCTAAAAACACTAGAGACTACTGGGCTGAGAGAAACGACATTTATCCCACAGCGTGGTCTGGTGTTACTCATGTAAAAGGATCTTTATACAGTAGATGTGTGGCAGCTGAGGTAACATGAAGCACAGGTGAAGGCTAGGTGATAACATAGGACGAGAGCATAAGACTGATTTGGCATTTTAATGTGCTGATGTTCCTCATCTCTAAGTCCATACCAAGACTCCTGTAACCAAACAGGGAGGTGGAGCTAGCCCTTTATCTGGCTTTGTAACGAGTGTCTTACATTCACCAACAAAAATGGCTGCTAAAGACCATGCCAGGCGTTTCCCTCATGTTCTGCACAAAAGCGGGGGCAGACTGTTTCGCACCTTGTGCAACGCTGAGATGTGACCATATGACCATAGACTGTATGAAATAATGGATGTAGCTATCATGACGTTACCCATTGGTTCATGGACCCTCGTTTTGAAGCTGAAGTTAGGCTTTTAGACTGTCGCCATCTTGGTTTTTAAGCCAGAAGTGAGGGTGGAGATAACCCTAACGCTAGCAGCTAGCTTGGCTAGCATGGTGAATTTACAACTAACTGTGATAATGCTAATGCTAACTTTTGCTAGCAAAAAACAGGCTTAAAACTATTAAGACAAAATGTACCCACTGGAAAAACTAACATCCGACTCGGGGCTTATACCCTGCTTATACTGAGCTGTATACTCAGTATAAGCAGGGCTTATACTTCTGTATCGAATTTATGCCATAACCTACGCCATAGCCTGATGTGCACCTTCCCAGAAATGTAACTAGACGTAGCTGCGACGCAGACCTCCTGTCTATTTTTGTGTGCCGAAAACCATTTCAACAAAGCTTTTATTTACTTTTATTTCACAGATAACAAACAACAAATTGTGAAGACAATAAAGCCTCCGCAAAATAGCATTTTATATTTGGGGAGGTTGAAGCTGTGGAGCTGTGGAATCTGTGGATGTGACTCACAGACTAAAGCAACGCCTCACACACAGCCTACCACTCAAGCGGCTCCCTCTTGAAATATGCGTAACTTTACACCTTAATAACATCAAAACAGGTGAGTTGTATAAAACTTCACCCCCTGTACAGTTGTCAAGAATGTTGCATCACCTAAAGAGACCAAAACTGTTTTTTGTACCAGAATGTAAGCATGTTTACTTTTGGTGCAAAGCTGGGCTGTTTAACATGGGGGTCTATGGGGATTGACTTGCTCCTGAACTTAAGTTTTTGGCACTTCCATGATGACTTCATTTTACAGCCCCAGAAGTTGCCACTTTGGTGGAACACAAACATCATCGGTTGACAAACACTTTTGTTCCAACAAACACAGCTGGAGAACGGCTGAAAGGTGTGGACAACAGACAAGACAAAACTCAAGGTGAGTTAGAAAGAATAGAAGTTAGAAAAAAGTTTAAGATTAAATTTGCAAGGTTAGTGGTAATGCTGGTGTAAATCAAAACAGTACAGCTTTGATTCTCACTGGAACAATAGAGCACCTTTGATTTTTATTTTTTTTTTAATTCAAAAAAAAAAAAAAAAAATCCCTTGCTTCGGCAATTTTATTGCAAAAACCACCTAAAAAAATCACAAGATGGCTCGCAGTTTTTTAGAAAAGCTGCCATGAAATTGGGCATTTTAGGCTGCAACAATCCCAAAAAAGCCTGCAAAATCCTGGAGTGACTGATTCCATTATTAGGCATGAAAAAAAACGTGATAAATGATTCTTTTTTGTTTCTTTGTCATTTTGCATATTCAGTTATTCTAATTTCTTCTCTCTATCTGTAACCACATGTTCTTTATAGTTACCTGTGCTGAAACCACTCTAGGTGCCCTTCATTGAATGATAGGGAAAAATAGCTTCTCTCTTCCGCTTGCTGATAAGCACACCCAGGCGCAGGCAGGCCTCCTGAGACCACACTGCTTTTCTCCACAACACACGAGCGGTAGCCTGCCCTGCAGAAGGTCAATGAGAGAGAAATCTGCCTCTGCCTGCCTGGGGACCAGGATGTAGAGGAGACTCAATGACCTGACACCACAGGCCAATGGGCTGCAGGAGTCCAAACCAGTAAAAGAAGTAAATTATATATGATCTAGTTTGCAGACAGCAAATTTATCCTTGTTTGGCTCCGTACACTTGAGAACCTGAGGTGTATAATGAAAGGAGAGTGGACTTGTTAAGTCAAACATATGGCAAAAGAAATTGAAGTAATGCTGCAGATTGCCTCAGGAGTTTGCCGGCACTATGGCTTCCCACTACATTTCACAGGTCAATATTTGCTAGATGTATTGGCTTCAGTAAACACTGCAGTCCACACACAGCGCTCATTCCAGCAGAGTCTGGGAATAGAGTTCTCAACCAGCTGTACAGTATGAAATTTGTTGTGTCCCAGTAATGACACAACACAAAGCCAGGCAGGTGGTAATAAAGATTCTCTTTCTGCAGAGATGCCTCATACCCTCACTCTCCCTCACCCTTAATTTATTCCCCGAGGTGCTATGAGTGATTTTGTCTGTTCTTTCCCTTATATTAAACATCGCACACTATTAGCTCTCAATAATCATTTGCTGCAGCCCAGGACACAATGATTTCCCATGACACATAAAACTGCAATAACGTCAACTCGGTTTTCAGAAATAATATTGCCAACATTCTTTTTTATGTGTCTCCCCCGGCAGGAGAAAATACCTCCGTGTGACTCGCCCACTCTCATATGGAGAAAAGAGATTGCACAAACCATTTGTAACTTTCAAAAGTTACAAGAATCTAGTTTCTGCACATTTCTCCAAAATCCATATCTGAGTTCTAAAAGCAAGAAAGACATTTCAGTTGTGAAAATAGGCTGCACGCTGAGAGAGACAGATAGTGAAATAGTCTCATCTACGCCTTCCAAAGCATATGAATATACTGTGCAGAGTATTCAGCAGCTCCCTGACCCTAAATAATTACTACAAACACACATTATCTGTCTTTATAAAGGAACTTTCAGAACAATTGTGCAGCATTGTGATTTCTCCACGAATTACAATAAAATATCTAACATAATTCATATCTGTGTTTGAGTTGATGCATTATTGTTTAGTAAAGCCTATGTCTCTGAATGGAGAGCCTGGGGGCTGTAATCTCTCCTGTTTGATGACAATAACGAGGAACCTCTGTCAGGCTCTGGTGTGAAATCACAGGGGCTGGTTCACACTGTGTTCACACTCTGTGTCAAGTGTGTATTAGGGTGAGTTAAAGAGCAAAATTAAATTAGCTGTCAAAGAAAGGAAGAAATAGTTGGAACCTATTAAACTTGGGCAGGGTGGGCTGCTCATTTCACATTTCTCCAGGCACACACTGTGGACACACCGTGAACTTCTATGGAAATTAAATGAAAGTTCTAGTGAGGCCGCAGACAGTCAGGGTAAGAAAAGTCCAAGAGAGTTTCTTACATTTAATCAGAGAGTATAACAGCAAATTCCACCAAATGTCAAGTTTCAAATAAGCTGTTATTCCACTGGTCTGTCCACTGATGGCAAGTAACTGAGTATATGTACTCAAGTGCTGTCCTTAAGAACAACTTTGACACAGAATTTTAACTTATTTTGACAGCCTTCGTTTGTCAAGACGTTATGAGATGTTTAAAGTTCAGCCAAAGTAACATTTCCTCTCTAAACTTCTTAGACCCAAAACCACCTGATGCAGAACTGTGACGCTAGAGCTGAAAAAGATGAACCTGTCATAGGAAGAGGCGCAACATGCTGCCAAGGATCGAATGCAGTGGAGAGAGCTCACTGAAGCTTTTGGGGTCCCATAGGGTATGAAGTAAGTACACATGTTGATCTGTGGGTAAATTTTGCTACTCTTCAGTTTACTGCACTGGAGATAGCTAATGGCATAGCTCATTAAGGGATTACTACTTATAACACTGTCATAACCTATAAACGTTGCTTAGGAAATGTGCCCACCCTCGAGTCTCCCCCCAGGTCACTATGGTGAGTGAGCCCCTTCAGGAATGTTAATTTTGTTATCACTGTTAGCTTTGTAAGCTTGGTTTGGTTCTCTTTAAAATTGCAAAGGATGCATACAGAAAGGATTTTGTAGTGATCACTTTGTAAAAAAGGGCTAGCGTTAGCATGGCTAGTGCTGCAGACATAGTTGACAATGCCAAAGGGATTTTGTGGCTCGAAAAATAAAGCAGCGTACACAACAGGGCAATGGGAGGCTGGTCACCATGTTTTCACTAGCATTAATCGCAAATGAGCATCGCCACTAGCTGGCTGCCACCTGGCCCAGGTGTTGTGCAGTGCAGAGCGGCCACAGCTAGCTAACCAGTGGAGACTATGTTCCGTGTGTTAATGCAGCTAGCTGGGTGTATGTCCGCAAAGCCAACATAAAATAAAATAAAAAATAAATAAAAAGTCAAGATATTTACATCACAAAACATTTAAATTTCTCTACCTCTAAAATCAGAGTGCTTAAAATATGGTGCTAAAACTCAGTGAGTCAATGGAGCGCTGGACTAAAAGGAAAAGCGTCTTGTATTTCATGTCATGTTGCGTTTTCATGTTACAAAATTAACTGGTTAGTTGCCAGTTGATTGATGTCAGGCTATCTAAAGCAAAAATAACCTAAACTGACATCCCTATCTTGAATTTTACAAAACCAGCAAAGATTAGCAAAAGTCCAAAAAAGGACGATAAATTTGTGTAGCAAATTTTCTTCCTCTGCCTTTTCCACTCTAATTAACCATCTCAAGACCCTCACAATTATCTTGTGACCCTTTAGAGGGGGCCTGGGGCCAGTTGCACAAAGCACTTGAAGTTTTCTCCTTAAGTATGACACTTAAGGCTTACATGAAATACCTCACCAATACCTGACAGGAAAGATCTGGTTGCAAAAAAGAAGAGCATTCATTAATTGTTAAGGGGCTGGAAGAGTGCAGCTTTGGAAAGTTAAGTGATACAACCCCAGATGGCCACAATCATAAATTGGCTTCTGGAAAAATTTACAGTGCAAAATCAGTTGTTCATCATTCATCTCATGTATCTCCATATATTCAACAATGTTGAGAGGCATTTTATGTTTTTGTCTTTCTTTGGTTACTAAGGTTCTTTGTGCAATGATTTAACAACGGTTACCATACGGATAAGACCAAAGCAAGGAGAAGAACTTAAATCCTTAAGTAAATACATTAAGGAAACCTTACGAAGAAGACTTGAGGATGTTTTGTGCAATGGATTTTTTTTTCAAGGAAACCTTTACTTCCTTGAAATCTTAGCTTAAGGTGCTTAGGTTGGAACCGCTAGACTTAAAGCCCTAAGCTCCTCCTGGACCAGCTTCGACAGTAAAATTATGGATGGATTATGTAGGCCTAATAGGCCTACATTATCCATAGGTTATATTTGTCATACATAATAATTCCTACATAAGTCTATCACTAATGGTTTGGCATCAATAAACAATGTGAAAAAAGGGCTTTAATCTGAACTTCCATATAAGACTGTATTGCATAGAATCAAGTAAAAATAATATAGTATAATAATAATACAATATAATAATAGTATTATAATATTCTTGCATTTCATATGTACTGGGATTCTGTCAATTGCCTAAAAACATAGTGGTCTCCTGTGTATTTCAGCTTTTCCCCTCTTACACTTCCCTCTCTGCTTCAGTAGATGGCGCACAAGTGCATTTTCAGTCTCTCATTTGGCCAGGGACAACAAACACTTGATGATCTTCCTGCAGGTCATCAGTGCATTTCTGCTGCTGAGATTGTTATCGTCCTTCTGTAACTCACTTTGTTTCATTTTCCAGAGGAATAAATTGGGTAACTCCAGGATGACTCCTCACTAAGTATTTTTCTTATTAAAGGACATTGCGGTCATGTTTGCCTAATTCAGGAATCTCTCCCAATCTTTATCAGCATCGAGGCAGATAATGGTCAAGCGTTGCTGGTGTTAAGGCTTAACTACCCTGCCAAAATGAGGTTTCAAATTGTACACCATTATCGGGGACTCAGATCCCATTACCTCCATGGAGATGTGTTGCACTGATGCATTTTGATGGTACTCCCACATAATAGAGAGAGTCAAGAAGCGCCAAAACTGTTATCTCCGCTCGAGGCGGGCAAACTGTATTGCCTTTCCATTTCAAAGAAAATCTCACTACTGGATCAGGTTTCACAGGCAGGCAGGTCCGGTGACTTAACCAGAGCTGATCACAGAGGACGAGAAGATTTACAAAGCTGCAGCTCATGTTGCCCTGTGTCAGCATCGTTCGAGAGAAAATAAAGGCATCCTCTGTCAAATTCCTGCAGTAACCTCAGTAGGATACTTCAGTGTGTGAAGAATGAAGGAGGAGGTGAAAGCAAAACATTCATTTGTGAGTCAGCCTAAAGCAGATGTAGAGCTTTATCTGATTTCTTTGGTAAAACCTTAGTCTGCAACTCCTTTATCCTCTTTCACTGTAGCATGGCAGGAAGCCTGTCATTTGTTCTTAGAAAAATATCAGAGGCTTGAGGTAACCATTCGCCACAGCAGCTGATGAAGTTGTATGCTGGAAGTTTAAGTAAAAGAAATTCCCAGTACTTTTCTTCTCTTTCTCTGCATTTATGCCATGTCAGTCACCAGAAAAAATGTTGGCATGGCAACTTTCTGCAAACCACGGAAACACTACATCTGTTAAATCGCATTACGGTGTAATTGATTTGTTTAAACTACATTTCAACAAAACTGTGGTAACATGTTTATAGGTTTAGGCACAAAAACCACTTGGTTGTGGTTAGGAAAAGATCATGTTCTGCTTAAAATACCTGGTTTTGGGGGCATAATCCCCACTGGAAACACATTGATGTCTATAAAGAAACAGGCACAATTCCTTGTGGAATAACAGCGATGGGTTGCTACCAAACGCTCATGTTTCATGTCAGAAACACAGCAATGATGCTAAATCACAACCACCTTTTTTTTTTTTTTTGTCTTGATCAGGTGTCTGCAGCTTGGCATGCCCTTCACATCTGCATGACAATAGGTCAGCTCATTCACTATCTTAGAAATGTGCAAATGTAACATATTTGTAGTTTGCAGAAACATACAATGCCAACATTTCCTTTTGGCAACCGGGCTGTTTATGCACATCTTTCCTGCCTTTGTTATGTTATTAAAGTCCGGGTAAAGCAAAAATGAATATGTGTCCTGAGTTTGTGACATCACAGAAAGTATGTTATTTACCACAGAGCCAAATCTGAATGATTATTATTGTTTTTATAATATAAGGTGTTCAATTAAAAAAAAACCCTGCTCTGAAACACTGGAGGGCGTGTTCACTGAAGGAGCTAAAACAAGAAGTGAGCCACTGTAAAGCAACAAACCAACACGTTCTCTTGCCAAGTCGTCACTTATTGCTGCTTTGTTAGTGGCCTTTTTCATATTATGCGCTAGATTTCCATGGTTGGGTTTAGGTGACGAAAGCACATAGTAAGATTTAGAGAAAAACATTATGGTTTGGTTGTACATTCATGAGGGAAGTGAACACCTGGCTCCCAGGTGAAAGTCCGGGGTTTGTTGGACCCATCCCCCATCACTACCACCCACCTTATCAGGACTTTCCAGCTCCTTACATTATATTGCAGTGCTTTAACCCGACGCTGTCCAGCAATGCATCATACTGCCGTGACAGTCACCATCTGGCCGACCAGAGGTGTATCATAACACCGCCACAGGTTACGTCCGGCTACAGTGCTAACTGATGCCACCCAGTGGCATATCCTACTGCCGCGAAATGTGGCTTGTGGCATCAGGTGTCTGGCACTGAAATCACTGTCAAAGTGGCTCTATTTGAGGACTTTGGAATAATAACAGGTTGGGCAGACTCTCGCTAGCAGCTGACCCAGTAGCCCAGCACACACACACACCAAGCTGAAGAACGAATGAGCTGCTGTGCATCGACAGACTCTCAATCAGCAGCTAACATTAGCAAAAAGCAACCAACCAAAGCAGTGAGCATCAGTCAGTCGGGCCAGGTAGCGGATTCAGGCTGAGAGACTGAAAGGTATGTTAGTGACGGCTGCTTTGCTTGTGTTTATATGACTGTGGCATTTCACAGAGTTGTTTACTCGTGTATTTATTAGACCAAAAGAGCGGAGATAGCTTAGGGAAAGTACCAAACTCGCTGCTCACCCACAAGGGATGAACGGGACGACACAGATGTTATGCGCTTTAATGTTTGTTTTTATATAGGGGTATGTTAAGGATGGCTCCAGTGTGTCGTTTAGCCGTGATTTCAGGCCTGCCATAAAAATCCTGGACACAAAAATAGTGAGAAAAAAAGGTTTAACTCCAAAATTGAGTACTACACAGTTTACAGTCTTTTTACATGTTTTCAGGTATCTTCTTACATGTTTAATGTATTGAGAAAGAAAACTCTGATTTGATTTTACTTGGCCTTTAAATGTCTCAATTACAGTTTGTTATGAATGATCAGAACCAGGACCTCTATTCAAATAATGTTTAAAAATGACAGTTAGCCTCCTGATACTACAAACTCTGTCGCGTCAGTGTTTGCTTTGATACATTACTTGTCCACTTGGTAGAAAGTGAACTTCCAGTTGTCTTTTAATGTCTGAGTAAGTTTGCACAGACACTTAGGGACATATATTGTGCAGATAGTACGAGAACCGGAGACATGCTCCATCCTGTCAGCATTCCACAGTTTCAGCAGAGACACCTCTGGAAAATTCCTACCTGAGAGATGGTAGAAAAGAGGGGGTGGAGAACAGTACGAAAGATCCTTCCCTTAAATGTTTGACTAACTGGGAAATAAGTCTTTCATCGCTAGGTAATTCTTCACAACCAACATCAGCTTTATCCTGAGAAGATCTGCGTACTGTTGACTTGCTGCAGGTTGCAATAGGATGCAAAACCCTCCCCGACTGCGAGGGCTTCTCCACACAAGAGACATCCAAATGTCATGAATCTACAGCGCATCTTGGAGCTGACCAGATAAATTCACATTAATTCTGGGCTCCACAACAACTGAATAAAAAAGGCCATGGGATGAATATTTATCACAGATTAGATAGCAGCGCTTTCAATCAAATCCCAAACCCAGAACACTATTCTTATCCACATGTAAAGTAGGAAGTATTTATTCCGGCTACGCGCACTTCAGCGGGATAAATAGGCACTTGCAGAGCTATACATCTGCCATCCTTGTTGCCCTCTCCTCATTTAGAGAGCTTGGCCCATGAAGAAGAATCAGCATTAGATGTTGATACATAATTTAGTTTCCCAGCTGCGTTATCCAACCTTTGCTACCAAATAAATATGTAAAGCCGGTGGCTGCAGCTATTATTTTCAAAAGTCAGAAACTCATTCTGCTTCTCATGTACTATTCAGATAAGCAGGGGCTAGAAAATAACCAATGCGAGATTACAAGCTCTCAATTTAGTGCCGATGACTTCCAGAAATAGGATGATGTAGGAATCGTCTGTGAGATAAATATCAACCACCTTCTGACCGTGTTTGTCATTCAGGACGGTGTTGATATTGCAAACAACCTTGCTTTGAAGTTTGGAATGATTCAGTATCCTTGTAGTCATAAAAGTCACCTGATAAGTTTCCAACTTATCTTTCCTGTTCCTCTTAAAGTTTTGAGATATTTACATCCATAACGTTAACAGAGTGCCTATTTGCTCCCAGGTGAGAATAATGACACTGCAACTACTCGGCTATTTACACCCATCCCTACAACTTGTTATTATGGATCCCACTGCGTGCTGGGATTGGTTAGTACTTGACATGAGGTCAGAAGCAGTTAGGATTAGGGCAAAGAAGTCATAGTCGGGGCTAGCACTAGCCAATCTCGGATATTCTCTGAGATTAAAATGATAAATTTACAAAAAATTATACTCACAAATGTACTGCCAGAAAGTCAGGTGACATTGTATAAAGAGCGGCACAGAGTAAGATGCGAATCTGCAAACTCAAGATGGGTGAAAAAGGTGACGAACTAAACCCCTGTAGATTTCAACACACAAATTAAGCACTCTGGTGTACTCTGAGAAGAAAATTAAGAGAAAAGACAGCCATTGCTTCAAGTAAAAAAAAAATATAAAAGGATATTAAAGGATAAGTCCAGTATTTTGCACTTTGAGCCCCATTCTTTGGTTGTTTATGATGAAATAGAATGGTTAAGACCAAAATCTTGACGATTGCTCTTGCTCATGTCTGTTTCTGAATAGTGAGGTCTGTGATGTTATGCGAGCGGTTATGTCAGTGAGAGGCCTCCACGCGGGAAAGACAGACAGGACGCTCGGCCAATCATTGCAGAATTTTCTTAGAACCATATGAGAATGGCATAATTACGAGTTTGTATCTCTGGTGGAATTCACTCACATTATAGTGTGCCATCAGCGTATTATGCATTTTAACCTAAACAAAGACAAACGCAAAATTTCTAATGTCACAATGGAGGGACAACTACGCAGGTTGATTTTAGCACTGCTCATCGTGGACTATATTGCTGTCATTGCTCATTTGAGTCAAAGCATACAGTTTGAAAACGAGGCACGGCTCCAACTAGAAAACAGATCGAGGTCGGAACACGTTTTCACCACAAATAAACTGCACCAGATTTTGTTTATAACCGGACCGAGAGCACCTCTTCAAGAAGGTCTTGGTCCGGTTGTTTTGAACCGCACTTAAGGGGCAAACAAACCTGAGTTCGACTGAACCGAACCAAACAGGGCAGGTGTCAAAGCACCCTGAGGCACAGAGGGACTACACTCAGTGTTGGGAATAAATTGTAAACAAAGGCATTGACTGCATCCCTGTTGCTATGGTTATGGTAACAGCACATTTAGAACCGTGAACAGACAGTTTCTTGTGAACTTCTTGGTAGATGTCCATTAACAGTTTTTAACAGACACCCTGCAGCCAATCAGAATCAAGTAGACCATGGTATAATGTTTGCTTTTTATTGTTAGCCTTGTCGATGTATTATTTGTGCGTTTTAGGATCTATAATGCTGCTGAGTGAACACTGTGTACATAAAACTTAGCAGAGTAGCTGAACAGGCTTGTTTGTGTCAATCACATCATGTTTCGACGTTGCTAGGACGCCCAAGAATATACACCTGGGTGTAAATAGCCACATGTGGAATTTACACCCAGGTGTTAATAAGTTGGCTAAGAACACCTGGATGCCTGCTCTGCCATAATGCTGGATACACCCAAGTGTAAAAAGCCCCATTGGCTATTCCACCCCAGGTGCAAATAGCATTGTTGGCTACAGACACCTGGGTGCTGATAGCATCTGCCTTAAATTAATGAGCACCAGTCTAAGCAAAATTTTGGTCATTCATTTGAAGTTTATCTTTTGTACTGTATGAACATAGAAAATATAAGCTTGTAAGATAGTTCTTAAAAAAGATGAAACATACATCAGCATGCAGTGAAGGAAAAAGTATTCAAGTCTTTTAATTAAGTAAAAGTATTAAAATCCCAGTATAAAAATACTTTGTTACAAAGTCCTGCATAAGTAAAATAAGTAGTAGCATCAAAATATACTTAAAGTACATAAAATAAAAGCATTCATGTTAAATGGCTTTTTATAGAAAAATATATATTATTGGAATACATTAATGCACTAATGTTTCTATCATTTTAATGTTGCAGCTGGTAAAGGCAGGGCTAGTTCAAACTACTTAATATACAGCCAGGTAGATTCATCTTTACCAACATGTGGACCAAGTCAATGTTTTGCAAGTCACAAGTAAGTCTCAGCTCATGGCACTCTAGTTCCTTGGCTGTTAAGCTAATATTAGCTAAGGATTATTAGCCTCGACCTACTATTTTTCCTGTCAGTGTTAATTTGGACAGCTATTTTAGATTTAGTCTTAGCCTTGAGATGAAAAAGAATAATTAGTTTTTGTCACATTTTAGTCATTTTTTATCCTTTATAATTTTAGTCTAGTTTTTGTCAATGAAAATTCAAAATGTTTTATGAAAATTCACTACAACTCTCATTATGTTTTTTTTTTTTTTTTTAATCTTTAAAGAAATTAACGCTGCTTTGTGGAACTATAAAAGTCCAACAAAGTTGGAATTTGTTGCACCCTCGTCAGAGTGGGTCAAACATGGTCGATCTGGCGAATTTAGTCTTGACTCGCTGGGAATTAACAGTGATTATGTTGGTTGGAACAGGAAATGAAGCCAAATGAATTGATCCCGTCAATCGGCCCAGTGAGTGAAGTTATTTTTTCTTTGACTTCGGCTGCTGCGAGAGGCAGCAAAACTTCCTTAAATTTTATATTTACATTTACAGTCTACGAATTCAACTCTCCATAATATGAGCAGTGGCCTCTGCCTCAAAACCAGCCCTGAGCAGAGTGACTGTCCACTACTGACCAATCAACGGACTGCAGTTCCACCTTTTAGTACCAGATCTGTGTGCAAGGTACCCCAACAGAAGGGGTACCAAAAATGGTAATGGTTAGGAATGTTTCCATTGCTACAATCCACAACTTTTTGCAGTGAAAACCAAAAAAAAGCATACTGAACTGAACTGTACCGCACCGTACTGCTTGTTGGAAACAGGGTTTATGTTACCTTGCATACTATACTTTCCCTTCAAGCAGCAAAATACTCTGAATGAAAACTGTCTGTCACACAGCCACAACAATTTACACCTCCCCTAATGGGAACCAAACATTATACCTGTTAGTAATGAGAACAAACACATTACTATCACTTGATTAGTTCTGTTAGCATGGATGTACAAACAAGGCTTTTCTAGTCCTCATGTCATTCAGTGGTAGCACAAAAACAAGCAAGTGAAAGAAAGTGAACAAGGCATTTGATGGCAGTTTGGATCATGACGGAAGAGGAGAATATCTAACCTGAAGAAGTGTGAAGAAGACGCATCAATCCATTTCACTAAAACAACAGATGGCAGGGTGCTGCTGATAGCTTTCTGATCTTAAACCTGCATTAAGTGGCTCTTTTCACTGCAAACATTTTGACTTGTCGTAGTAGGAAAAGCACAGGTGAAACTGACAACATTCAAGTTCAGTTCCAGTCAATGTGGCAGCGAGCTATTCTAGTGAGTCAGCATTCACAATACCAGGACCCCCCCACCACCACCACCACCACCATTAATGCTATTTAAGAGGCACTGCTGGAAAAATAGCCCTAGGATGTTCCTCATTTGTCATTAGCATGTTTTTAACAGAAAGTTGCCACGTCTAGCGAAAAAATTACAAATATTTAAACATGGGATTTGATAGGTCACGCTGAAGTTTCCTACATGCCCTCGCCAGTCAGAGTGACATCATCCATGATAAAGGCGGCGATCGGCACTCCATCCAGCACCACCAGTAGGTTAACAATGGCCTCATCGGACACAGCAAGTTTGCGGAAGGTAATTTTCCTGAAGAGTGACATCATACAAGAACAGCTGGTTGGTTTCTCCGACAAACTTATTTTTCTGCCATGTGGCATTTGACAGTTTTACACACTTACCCCCCAAAAATAACAATATTTGAATACTGCATACAATTATGTTCCTCAGTTCCACATTTTGCTGGTTTCAAATGAAGTATGACATTGACTGCAGAGCAAGAGGTGCTGTTGACTGCATATATGCTGAGAATATTGCATTAATGTCCCTTTATTACATTTTTCTCCCTTTGTTCTCAGTCACACATTATTAGGAGTTTGATCATTGGTGTGAAGTGTCTGCTATAATTAAGGATCTTTTGTTAACATTGGCATTGCAGTGTGCGTTGGTCAGTGCTGCATGGGCATTAAAACAGAAGAAAAGAAGATTGTGGACAGACCTGATTCTCCTCCTGGCTGACTCTCTGAAGGGCTGAACAGACAGATTCCCAATAAGATGGATGTCCTCTAGTATGAGAGGTGTCTCGGGGTACGACACGTCCCTGAGCACAGCTGAAGCTAAGGTTATGTTTGTTAGAAATGGACCGTGAAGGCTCAAAGTGACAGAACCCAACGGCCAAGGATCTGCTAGAGTACCGGACTCATACCTGCAGAGAGAGGAAGACACAAGAGAGTTAGAATGAAGGAGGGGAATAGTAAGACCTGTCCAGGGCAGGAGAGATCATTGGTTCATTAATCAGCTTTTCAGTCATTGGTCCTTACGTATTCCCCTCCAAGAATCACCACCTTAACGTGTTGGTGGGAAGCTTTCGATTTACTGGTCCATCTCTGTCCCAACCCTCAGCTATGGTCATGAGCTCTAAGTAGTGACGGAAAGAAAGAAGCCCCTTTTACACTGCCAGATTTTCCACCTCGTAGGGTAGTCATATTGGCGGAACAGTTTTGGTCTAAACAGAGCGAGGCACCCTTCCGCCTCGGGAGGGGCTGTTGATGACTTGTGGGAGGGGCTGTTGATGACGCCGCACATTCGACCCACTGGCGTGGACTTCAAATCAGGAAACAGCTGATAGCAGGAATGAGTATCTAGCAGCACTAAGGAGACGCAAAGCAGAAGATGAGCAACTGGGGAG
>JAPZEB010000002.1:28470786-28484849 GCA_029783705.1 Chaetodon striatus | reverse complement strand
TTCCACCGGGCCCCTTTCTTATCATACGGGATTCAAATTGTAAATGTTTCCAAGACGGTAGTTTGTTTGTTGGTGGCGGTGCTGGGGCTGCCGCCGTCTTGCTCATTTTGTAGGGAGCACCACCTCTCCCACTCGGCAGCATGCCTCTCTTTGAGGTGCTGCAGTAAATTGGTAGTACTGCTACCTTTGGTTACAACAGCCGCCAAACACACTTTGCAGCGGGGTGCTGTTTGTTCTGTGTCTGACGCCACAAAACCGAACCATTTCCAAATAACTGAAGACACCTTCAGTTTCTTGGGAATGAGTTCTTCCCCCCTCGCTGCCATGTTGTTTGTGTATCAAGTGCTCGGGGCGGGGGCCCACTCGGAACTACGGGAGCAGTGGTTGTGCATGTTAAAGAGAAACTCGAGTTTCACTAAAACAAATCGACCTAAACTACAAAGTCGAATTAATCGACAAAATCGATTTATTGCCCTAGGTTGCATTTTAGTCTAGACAGACAGAAATGAAGACTTTAGGAAATGATGTTGGGTCCTATCAGTCCTAGCTTGTCAAGTCCAAACATTATACCTAGGCCTACATATACTCTGTGATTTCATCCTTTTCAGTAACTTTGGCAATAGATAGGGCTGGCGCTGCTGTAATATTTTGCCGTATTTGCTTTGAAACGACCCCTGATCCTTTTTTCTGCCACCAAGACTGTGTTACCTTCAGTAAGGGTTTCACTCCTTTGTTGGTCCAAGCAAAGAAATCTCTGGTATTACTTTTCACCTAAGCAAGCACCTGCAGAATAGACAATCTGCTTCCTGTTAATATCAGCACGCATATGTCTAGTGTACATGAATCTTCATGTGATATGTTTTCAGGTGTGTTAGTATGAACAGAGATTAATACTGAAACAGTGCTAAAACGGTCTCGGGTATGGAGATTGTTTCAGTTTTAACATGCAGTTTTAAAATTAAAGGTGTGGATGTGGCCTAAAGTTATCATGACCTCCGCAAGAGTAGGGAAGTTGTCATGTGAGTATATAAATGGAATGCGTTTTATCGTATTTTTAAGATGATTTCGGAAGATTTGATTGGTGATATGGAACTGCTTGATACTGCTGAGTCTACCTTGGGGTCACATGGAATTCAGCATATCTCTTACTATATATTGGGTGAAAGGCAAAAGCTTAAACCTTTAAATCTACATGCAACCAACAGTTTCTCTTGATTTACGATACATTTTATTTAATGTGAAATGTCCTTTAACTAATACATGTCTGTGTTTGTCTTCCAGGTGTAGCTGTTAGTGTCCTGAGGAAATGCCGCTGAGGTTTCGCTCTTTTGTGCCCTACACACTTCCCGGAGTCCTCGCACTGATCGGCTGGTGGTGGTACATCTCGCGGAAAAAAGAGCGGTTCATAAGCCATGACAGTCCGGAGGGGGCTCCAACCGCTATGGGCCTTATAACATCTCCAGCAGAGGGTAGCAACGGTTTGGTTGAGAAAAGCACTGTATCCCCCACAAATGACACAGAAAGCCCCTGCCACAGACCTCCAGAGGTCAGTAACCTGATAACAGAACATGAAAATGTTTCCCAGATCCATGTCCAGGGCACTGAAGCAGCACCATCATTGAAACAAAGTTCCGAAGAACCTGCCCCACAACTTGGCAGAGTAAGACAGGAGGAAGTCCATAAACCCACAGTCTCGACTCTACCTTCACCTGGCAAAGAAGACCAGCTGCAGGTGTCACTGAAAGACCATAAGGACCCAGAGAAAAGCTCGACACCTGCCTTGGTAAAAGAGCTAGACAAACACCTAGTTGAAGCTCCAGCCTCTGCTCCAGAAGCCACAGTCGAAGAGGTCATCCTGCCCTGCCAGTCTACCAAAGTCACCAGCTCCTGCCCAGCAACAACACACCGTTCTGATGCAGAGAGGCCAGAGCCAGAAGGGGAAGTTGCAAAGCACCACAGCACTGTTAATACACAAGATGAGATGGTTGTTTGTGCAGTGATGCCAGCCAAAGTGCAGGCAGTGATTCCATCGGAGGCCGACTCTTTAGAGACACCCCCTTCAGCGCAGGATTTCCACCAACATATTCTAACCAGCACACCTACAACCCCAGCCCCGACCTCCACAGCCCCAACAGCAGCCCAAGACTCCACCACCACATCAGAGACATCACAGGACATCCAGGTACACAGCAGCAGCGGAGAGGAGCAGGATCTGGAGCTTCTGGCAGCTGGACTCATAACTGAGGTCATTTCAGCAGCCACCCAGGAGGTCCTCGGTGTCACCAGCTGCCAGATCACAGACAACAGCCAGCCCAGCTGCAGTAGTGGTTCACCACTGGCTAGCAGGAGACTACGCTCCCAACAGGAGCCCAGCACAGCATCACAGCAGCACCACCATCTTTTGACAAGTCCCTCTCAGATAGGCCATAAGTCTAGAGAGACCACGGAGAAACAAGAGCAAGGGATGCCTAATGGATGCTCCTCGGCTCCAGTATGGGAGCCTGTTGAGGTCAGTCACAGGGTTCATCAGACAAACCACGCACAGAGAAGCCACTGGCTAACACCATCGCACCAAGCAGCACAAAGCACTCCTTTGCAAAACACGAAACTGAAAGGTGATGAAAGAGCTGCGTTGGCCGACGATTCAGCCTGCAGTACGTGCCACTCTGAGGACGGCACCAGCAACGAGGACCTTCAGAACAGTATGTTTGACAACCAGATGGATGTGATGCAGGTTACAGACTTGTCAACAAGAGAAGCCACACAGCCTCGATCACTGGTTGAGACCGCCACAGAGGCGTCAGTGTTGGCTGAAGAAAACTCAGTGGATGCTGTGTGTGAGATAAAGAGGCTTAATGGAATGGGCCTGAGGAATGGAGCCCATGGGACATGTGAGGTTGAGACGGACCAGTCTGGAGGTAAGCCATCAATCTGTTGATTCTCTGTATTAGTTTGAGAGGTGTTGTTGAAGTGTGGACAGCAAAATGTTCCAGTTTTTGCCCATATTCCATAAAAGACAATATTCCTACTAAGCTGTTTACATGGGCCATGACAGTGAATATTCCACTGATATTCCCGTTTACATGCAGTGGTGCATACTCCGATTAACGTGCCCTAACATGCCGTTTATAATGTCAAAATACAGAAAAGTGTAAAAGCTGTCACTTCTGCCATTTTGCATCTGTGCATCAAAATAGTTTTTTTTTTTTTTTTTTCGGTGGTGGACTTGTTTGACTGTGTCAACACAGCCCCCCTCTTTCATTCCCTCAACCACCCTCTTGAAAATGAAAAGGTCAGCATTGTGATATTTGTCCCTATCCAAAAACCTGCTGATGTGAGTCTTTCATAATGTTTAAAAGTAGGTGTGTTGTTTCTTTTGGCCAGAAGTGTAGGATTTTCTTGTGGACGGCCCTGCAAACTGTTGGCGAGTTTATTTAGGTACAACAAGGAGCTGACTAAACAGATAAGAGGCCGTGTGTCACAAACAGCAGTGTAAACCCCAACTGAGAAGCATATTCTAAATGTGTTGTATACAGGACCAAAGAATGCTCCTGAAACCTGAATAATACCGGCATATCTCACGTCTTCCTCAGAAAATGAAACATTCATTTTGATTTCATTATTTTGGTGTTTTGCACACATGTGCCATACCTACATAGGTTTACAAGAACCCAACAACAACAACATTGCAGTGATCAAACAAAAACACATTATCCCACTGTTCAGTCACTAAACAAAACACTGCCTTCTGTCCCAGGCCTGGCAAACATACTCCCTTAAAAAATGCTAAATTTGGAAAAAAGCCTAATTAGGAATATTCTACCGACATACTGTCTACATGACCTGTGTCAAGTTCACTATCTTGTCATCTTGCCATCTTTGGAATCATAGTGGAATCATAGTGTGCATGTAATGTAATCAGTGAATTGAATCATAGGTTGAGAAGCCCCCAACGCTGGATAACAACATGACTGGGTATAAATCTTGTAAAACACCATTTATAGCTTCCATAAACTAAGCAAAAGAGGCATGACGTTTTACACAACAGCGTTTGGCCTCTAGTGTGACATAAAACAGACACATCGGCAGTGCTTCATAAACAATAACAATGGCATAACGTTATTTGGCTAGTAACTCATACCGATATCAATATATCCACTTTTTTCCCCCAACTAATTTTAGTGATCATTAAGTCTCTTCTGTAGTGGAATTAACATCATATTATGCATGCAAACTCTTATTGTGATGGCCCACCAGCAGATGGAGACATGAAATAGAATGCTTTTCAATATATGTAATATTTATTCATTGTGCAAAATAAGAAAAATCATGTTGGCTTATTCCAATAGTTCATTTTAAAGCCGGTATCGGCCATTACTGATGACATACTGATATCGTGCATCCCCAGCATAACATGGCAATAACAGTCATATAACGTCCCTGTTGTATGGCAGCTGATCTAATCGTCTTCTTAGACAGTAAGGAGCTCTAGAACCTCATTGTTTGGCCACTCTACCTTTTCTTTGGGTTAGCAGTTAATGGCTATCCGCTGCTTTTTAAATCTGCCAT
Organism: Chaetodon striatus; assembly: GCA_029783705.1. Classification (NCBI taxonomy): domain Eukaryota; kingdom Metazoa; phylum Chordata; class Actinopteri; order Chaetodontiformes; family Chaetodontidae; genus Chaetodon; species Chaetodon striatus. The sequence continues at coordinate 28,480,280 of JAPZEB010000002.1, read as the reverse complement.
GGTGGGTCGCACACTTAAGACATCATCAAAATGTTACACATGTCCCATCCTGCCAGCTCTACCTTTTACATAGACACAATTCTGAGACTGTTTGTAGGGGTGTAAATCACCAGTTTCATCATGATGCGATATTATATCGATACTTTGAACAACAATATGATACTTTCCGATATAACAAAGTGTGCCACGATACAATTTCGACAGTTACAGAAGAAGCTGACATCCCTTTCTTTTTTACTTTTGGCCATAAAACACATAAATGCATAAATAATAAGTACAATAAAGTTCACTTTAAACTGACTCCACTGACGCAAAGGGCTTTCTGACAGAGAGACCTTTCTAGAAGAAAAAAAACCATCATCTTTTTCATAAATTTCAGGAGTATCTGGCTTAAAGCCCTGGAGGAAAACTTCTCCCAACAGCCATAAAACAGATTAACAACAGGACCATTCAACAAAAGTGTAACATTCAGCTCAGTAATAACTGTCAAGGTTCATAGACCAAACAATTATTTTTGCTAATCACCTATTATTAGCGTTAGCATGTTTCCACTGCATAAATTAGCCCAGCGGCTAGTGGACATTTTTCTCTTCTTATAGCTTAACAAAGGACATGCATGTCTTATTCATCGTTGGTTTAAGTGACTGCATCTCCCGACAGAACAGCTTGGTTGAATTTTTTGAATTAACAAACATTGTTGAAACAGAGCGGCTAATGTTGCTAAAGCTAGAAGCTAGCGGAGTGAGATACTCCAGGCAGGTAATGTCACATCGTGTTCTATCTCGTAACGTCATTGTTTACATGCGCCATGTGCTGTCTGTTGGTCCTTATTTTCTCCGAAAACATATTATTTCCACAATGCTGATTTATTTCCGAGTAAATAACGTTATCCTTATCGTCTTTTTCTTGGCTGCTTACCATCTGCCTGCCACTGTTTGACAATGACACAAACCTTCAAAATAACAGCCAATGCTAAAGATGACGATATGGATCAATGTTTTTACTTTGCATCGATGTGATTGGATTGTTGATCATTAAATTGATATATCGATCCAGATCGATGGATCGTTACACCCCTACTTTTTTCAGGGAAAGTTGGGGATTGAGGGAAAGTTTTTTCATCAGGTAATTTTGGTAGAAACACGCCGAGGTTTTTCAAAATCCCGGGTTAAGAGTTCCTGCAGTGGAAAAGCGGCTAATGTAACATTATCAGAGAAACAATAGGGTGCTCCCCATGACGCTTCGATACTGAATTTACTGTATTCTTTTGTCTCAATGATGTCCCCATGAAAATCTCTGCTCATATGTTTTCTGTTGTCCTGGGACAATGGGACGTCATTAGTCTCGAGCCCTGCTTTTTGGCCTCCACAACTGATGTGACACAACAGAAAATCATTGGCCACTGCTGTTAGTGAGTGTCATCTTATTTGAGTGTCATCTTATTGCCAATAGGCAGATGGCAGTCAACAAGACGAGTATCGATTGATATCAGTGCATCCTTATTTGCGATAACTTCAAAGTAGAAACTCCCTGTGTCACGTGTGTGAAGTTAAACAGCGCAGACTTAACACTGCCTCAGATAGTTAGTTTCAGCACCTTTAAAAAGACTCCACTGAAAAAAAAAATCAATATCAGTTAATTATACGCAATAAAATATTTTTACTGCTTGACCTCGTCTTCAGACTGCCATTTTTGACTGGGAACTGAAGCAAGTCAAATCAAAGCCACCAGACTCCACTGACAAAAAGAGTAACTGCTGGTCTACCGCTGTATCGATCAGTTAGTGTGTAAGGTAAAGTGGAGACAGTATTATAAATATAGCGTACACATACACTGATATTGATTTTTTTTTCTTTTTTTTTGGGTGGCTAAAACACGTTTTGCTGCAGCCCCATTTAGAAAGTACAGTACATCACTTAACCTCCATGCTGGTAGATTTGGTTAATCAAAGATAAAAGCCTTAGCAACAGAATAACAATCAAATGGTCAATAAAGGTTTTACAGCACTGCTACAGTCATTTGCTGTGTGTAATGGCTGTGCTGTAAGCTCCAAAATATCTGGAAACACTGACCAATCAGAGCAGAGCAGACTGGGCATTTCAGATAGAGGGTGAATACAAATATATTCAAACACAACACATTTATTTACATAGCACTATTCAGCAACAAGGGTGGCACAATGTCACCACACAGCAAGAGGGTTGCTGGTTCGAACCCTTCAGCCAACTGGGGCCCTTCTGTGTAGAGTTTGCATGCTCTCACCCCGTTTTCTCTAGCTTTGCAGGTTAGGGTAAGTGGAGAGTCTAAGAGCCTGTTTGGACATGGAATTAACATGCATTTCAGTGATCTGAACACAAGTGGACAGTCGAAATACATCACTTTCCACACCTGTGCCGATCATACCTGTCCAGCAACCACTTGAGCTCAAATGTCATTACTACCCCAAACAGTTATTAAATTCACACATTTAGTAAGTGCCTTGTAGCATGCCTGCTAGTCACTTTAGTGGTTATATCAACACCAGAAGACTTCAACACTTCTCCTTCCACAGGGCAAAACGATGGATGGTCACATAGCACTTTATCCAACATGACATCAAATGAGTAACTTACAGAGCTTTAGTGCATTGACACCAAAAAAACCACTACGTCCTCCATTAATGATACAGTCCTTGTCGGGGACGTATCAGGACGTTTTAGCATTTATACTACAAAAGATATGTGGTCAAGCGTGTCCCACACCACCTCAGCAAGCGGTTTGAGCGATCTGGTCACAATGCATCTTAGTGGTTGTTTAGCGCAGTCTACTTGAGATCGGATCACCCAAACGCATGTTAATACCAGGTTTAAAAAGGCTCTAGGTGTGAATGTGAGTGTGAATGGTTGTCTGTCTCTATGTGTCTGCCCTGTGATAGTCTGGTTACCTGTCCAGGGTGTACCCTGCCTCTCGCCCAATGACAGCTGGGATAAGCTCCAGCCCCCCCATGACCATGTACCATGGTAAGTACTTACGCAAAAAGAATGACTGAATGAACTTCGGCAACAAGGTAAGTCAAAGTGCTCTACATAAAACATCAAAAGCATCATGCAACCCTGGACAGGTTGCCAGACTATCACAGGGCTGACATGTAGAGGCAGACAACCATTCACACTCACACCTATGGACAATCACCACTTAACCTATCGCCAATCTGCATGTGTTTGGACTGTTGGAGGAAGCTGGAGTACCTGGAGAAAACCCACGCTGACACGGTGAGCACATTCAAACTCCTTAATTAATGCTTAATTAAATAGCGAGAAAATAGAAAATAAAAACAAGCTAAAAAATACTGAGACAGGTATAAAATACAAAAACAAAAGTTACAGTGCCGTGTAAGAAATAAGTAAGTTTGTGATTTGATAAGAGGCCATGGCAAAGAGAAAAGTCTTTAACCTTGATTTAAAAGAACTGAGAGTTGCAGTGGACCTGCAGTTTTCTGAGAGTTTGGTGGTGCATAAAAACTAAACGCTGCTTCTCCATGTTTAGTTTTGACTCTGGGGACACAAAGCAGAGCTGTCCCAGAAAACCTGAGAGGTCTGAATGGTTATATGTGGCAGAAGGTCAGAAAAGTATTTGGGCTCTGAGCCATTCAGTGCTTTTTAAACCAACAGTAGTATTTTGAAATCGATCATCTGACAGACAGAACAGCATCAGGAAAATAAAGAGGCTTTCTGAAGATTTCAGAATGTGAAAATGTTCCAGTAGGAACCCAAAAAACAAATATGTGTTTTTATTATTATTATACGTGCTCTTTGTGGATCAACAGTCAAATGCACAAACCAACGTAAACTACCTGATTTGAATTTTTACATATTTAGCATGTAAAGTCAAACCTGTAACATACAGTGATGAAATTTTCTCACCATGTGTCTTGAGGACAACATTGTGTTTCACCTTCATTACTAAACATCCCAGGTGGCAACAGCAGAACTCCTCACAACAAAACTTCCTCTGTCCTTCAGTTTTCCCCTGCTGGCTGTTAGGATCCCGCAGGTGCTGACTATGACAGGTTCACCTGCTGTGGGCTCACCTGTATTTCTGTAACCAGTGGAGAGGAAAGCCAGAGTACTGTATGCCTGAATGACTCACAGAAACAACATGCCACATGGGGCCTGCATCATGGTTGTGACACTCCTTAGCATAGCCAAGGTCCCACCGGGAGGCTGCTCTTAGTGGATAAAGAAAACTATAAAACACCTCAAGCCTTTTGAGGCACACTGCATAACTTCAGAAATATACAGCACAGTGCACAATTTCATATTCTATAGAGCGGAGCCTGATCATGTGATTGTCTACCCAGCCCTTTAAGATGCATTTCATTTACAGGGCACCGAAAATGAACACCAGAATAAGCCAACGTTCATTTCAAGCCATTCTCATGCAAAGGGATGGAGCAATCACAGACGTCATGGATGAATAGAGAAAGAATCTGACATGAAATTGACATTTACAGCCAAGGCGAAGCCAAAGTGTGAGGGTACGGTTTCCAGGCACATCCATTCTCATGTAAAGTAGGGCTTTTTCTTTTTTAGTCCACTGGTTTCTTTGGGTTATTTAATAGTTTGTGGAGCAGCAGCTTATCAAACCGGATTGTCTGAGGAGGGCACATCTGTCTCTTGTCATCGCCTCAGCTCAGCAGAAGGAGTCAAGTGTTTGTCTGGATGAAAATGTAGATGGACGGGATGTGATGCGTGCCAAGGGGACGCTCAGACAGAGAGGCTGTGTCCTTGATGTGCTGAGGCTGAACGTTCTGCACCAGGGCCTCTGGGGTGTGCTTAGTGTCACTAAAGGCTTTAACTTCCCCCTCCCTCCATTTGCATCTTCATTCATCTACAGGGCCACTGAGGTGCCGCAGTCCCCACTCAACCATCACTCTCCCTTTGCTCAATATATATGGATCACAGGAAACAAGATCACAACACCAGCTCTTTTACAGTCATACTTTTTTTTTTCTTTAAATCGCCTCGGCTCCAGCTCTCACAACTTTGTCTTTCATAGTTTCCTTGGGGGGAATCTGAGACTTCTTCAAAGTTTTTGCTGCTGATCAGAGGAGAGCGGCTCTGCAGGTTCACAGATAAAGCCACAGTGCCATCCTGTGGTCACAAGCGGTCATTACAGCAGACCAATCAACATGATGAGAGCGTAATTTCTTTCTATTAATGTAGTTTTATGAGCAGTTTTAAATGACTGCAATAGACCTACATGTTATAATAGTAGAAAATATTGTAAATAGTTCTATACTTGTTGTATCACAGTGAGACACTGAGCAGTTAAAGTCACTGTGATCATTTCTGCTGTTACCCAACTACTGGAGTATATTTAGTGAGTAACATGTTTTACTTTTATACAAATATTTTCCAAACTGACATATACTGGATATTGTTTTTTATTGCTTCACCTCTAAGAGCAGCTGTGGGCAGTTACACCATAAGGATCTGCAGTTGTTAAATGCGAGAGAGAGGTGAGGAGATGCTCATAATGTGGCGCAGTTAGACAGCTGTTTTTAGAGAGCAAGGCACACTGAATCACCAAGCAGTGCTGATGGAAAGTGCTTCATCAGCCAAAACATTTTAAAAGGCCAAAGCTGTGGGTGTAATGTCTTGGGTACTTGCGTGCATGTAGATGTGCAACAAAAAGAAATTTCAATTGCAAATGTCCCTCTTGTAACATCGAAAAAAGTCATGTCTGGATGCTCTACCACATGGTGTAAAGCACATTGTGTTGAAGTTTAAAGGTCTTGTGCAGGCTGCTTTCACAGAAGAAAACAGCAGCACAATGAAGCTTATTACCAGTCCCTTCAGGATTTTACAGGTTGTTTTGGTGATTGCTTCTCTGAAAACTTGCATATTGCAATGTTTATAGGTGTTTTTTTGCAATGAAAACACAAGGGGGGTACAGCGCTCAAGGACGATCCCCGTGAGAGGCTCTCCTCCTGCTTTCTCTGCCTGTATAGCACGAGCTAAAACAGATCAACATGATCGCATCACAACTCAGACTTTGCCGCTAGGGCAGAAGGCCCACAGCAGCGGTAAACATCCAACACTGAGCCGTTAATGCTAAAACAGAAACAACTTGACTCTGTTGGTAAACCTCTTCATAACCATTGGGTTACATTAGCTGTGTGATGATAACAGTTAGCCCTGTCACTGGGTGTGCATGCTCCTGTCAGAGGCAAAGAGCTGTGGTCCCGCAGCAGGTAGTCTGATGAGGGACTGAGCGAATCAATATACTGCGTGCAGCTCTACAATGAAATTAGATATTACCTCTTTTAAATGGTCAAATTTGCAGTGAAGCCCAGTTCAGACCAAAGATTCCCGATGAGATGAAACCGTTTCAAAACGTTGCAAAGACAAGTTGCAGCGGTGTGAACTGGCCATCTAAACTCAACTCAAGCCGACTGATGGTGTCACCTGCAACTCAGTTGGTCAAATCACTGGTGGCTGGTTTTGTTTCTGCAAGTCAAAATTTCCGCCGACGGTGTGTTCGCTTGCTGCAGCAGGTGCTTTCCTAAAAGGTCTTGGAGAATTCATGTGGATTGGCTGAATTTGCGTTAACTGTTGCAATTGCAGCATCGTGACATCCTGGAGGGACTATATTAGAACCCACACTTTGATTTATTGTAAGGTGGCACCCTCTTGTGGCTGTAGTATTTATTATGGGAGCTGAAGGGGTAGTGAGGTGATGTAGTGTAAAAGTCATTCTAATCTTGTATAGAGATGTAAGACATCCTTATTGGGTGAGAGGGGGGTGATGGATAGGTCAACAAGCACAGAACTTTCACCCAGGAGACTGGTTTTCATGGTCTGAAGTCAATGTAGACTTCTTTTGAGAACAGTTCAGCAGAGTATGGTAGTGTGTGTAGCATATTATGCTTGTGACGTGTGTAACGAGACATTTATGATGATACGTATGCGACGTTAGGTATGTGACGAGGCGTATGTGTTGAGACATATGTGACAAGACTTATGCAACGTTAGGTATGTGATGAGACATATGCGATAAGACATGTGATGAGACGTATGCAACTTTAGGTACGTGAAGAGATGTATGTGACGAGACGTAGGTGACGTTAGGTATGCCACAAGACATATGTGACGAGACATATGTGATGAGACATATGTGACGAGACTTATGTGATGAGACATATGTGACGAGACTTATGTGATGAGACATATGTGACGAGACTTATGCAACGTTAGGTATGTGATGAGACATATGTGATGAGATGTATGCAATGTTAGGTGTGTGACGAGACGTATCTGACGTCTAGGTATGTGACGAGATGTATGTGACGAGATGTATGCCGCGTTAGGTATGTGCGAGACGTATGTGACGAGACATATGTGATGAGACGTATGCAATGTTAGTTGTGTAACGGGACGTATGTAACAAGATGTAGGTGACGTTAGGTATGCAACAAGACATATGTGACGAGACATATGTGACAAGACGTATGTGACGAGACGTATGTGATGAGACGTATGTGACGAGACGTACGTGCCGTTAGGTATGTGCAAGACGTACATGATGAGACATATGTGATGAGACATATGTAAAGAGAAGGATGTGACGTCTACCACGTCACATATGAGACATTACATTAATAACAAAAGCACTTACTTAAAGCCAAACTATGACGTTTTTTTGAAACCTAATTACAAAGTTTTATAGCATAAAGGCAGCTGTTTCATGACGTTAAGGACATGTTTAAAACTGCGACCATTAAGACTGTAATATATATCATTCTGGGAACGGTCATATATGTTGTTTTGACAGTCAGTGGAAATATTCTGTTGTTGAGGTCTGAGAGACCATTGTCTAGTCTGCAGTATTAAGTCGCATCTAACAGTGAGGTTACAGAAAGTTCCCATGTGCCAAGCATGTAGGAGAAGTACAGTGGCCAACGTGAAAACGTAAATGGCTCTATCTAGAGTCAGTGTTTGGTTTGTCCATTCTTGGCTTCTGTAGAAACAACATGGCAGACTCCGTGGAAGAGGACCTGCTCTGTATGTAGATATAAACAATTCATTCTATGGTAATAAGAACATAAATCTTATTTTCAGGTGATTATAAACTATTGAAAATGCAGTTATAAATGTTCTATTCAATTTGTGCCAATATATTCCCCTAAATCCGACACACTGAACCTCCAAGCATTTGAATACTGCATTGTTTACTTAAAAACAGAAACAGGTAATCATAAAATGATCAATATTATGTTTCACAATATCATGACACTCTAGTCAAAGTCCGGGCCATCGGCTTCATGTCAATCTTCATGCACCAATGAATTTAATTTAGCTTTAATTTAAAAGAGTTAATAAATCACCACCACAGTGAAATTCTCCCGATGAAAGGTGAGTCATGATAGAGAGGTAAACAAAAGCAGTAAAGGGCTTTGGATAATGGCTGCCTGGCTCGTCTGTTTATTGAGATAAAAGCAGAGATTTCTCCTCGAGCTTCAGACAGGTGTGTTTCCTCTGCAGACAGAGGTGCCCAAGGGACACTTGACAACGAGAGAGCAAATCAAACTGGTCTAAACCACAATTTTAGAGAAAAACACTGCAATTCAAACTCACCAAGTTTTCTCTCCCCCATCTTACCTTATTTTCAGTTTGTAAGCGTTATGAAGTGTTGTGTTTTGAAATTAATGAGTATCATATGGAGAACTGTATGAAGCGCTTTCATGTAGAGCGCGCCGGAAAGCTCATTTGCAAATGTTTGCGTTAATGATTCTGATATATTTAGGCAGCTGAAGCAGGGGGCAATTTCCCTAATGCTTGTGTGGTTAATGGTCTCAGCCTGCTCTGTCTGACAGACATTTGTAGATACTCAGACACGGCTTGTCTTTGTCCCTAAAGTCTGATTCAAGTGTCAGCTGAGCCACGCTGATGACAGTTCAATTCTTCAAGCCTGACTTTAATACAGTATGCCGAGAAGTGAAGTGAAACTGATGGTTCCTGTAGACTTTCCAAGCAGTCCTTTTCACTGGTCTAAGCATCGCGTCAGACAACCCTGTCTCCTCTAAATATATATTTACTTACAGGGTTGCTGTGCTTGTACCCACATATTCACAGCTATATTGACATCCTGTCAGTGTCGATAAAGATCTTGTCAAATAGATTTGAGACTTGGAGAAAAACCCAAGCAGCATGAAATGTCAAGTCAAGTCCCACCTGTAATGATTGTTCAATATACAAATTTACATCCCAATTGATCAATTTAAAGGAACAGTTCACCCCCAAATCAAAAATACATACTTCCCCCTTAGCTGTATTTTCAATCTAGATTGTTTTGGTGTGAGTTGCCGAATGTTGGAGATATTGGCTGTAGAGATGTCTGCCCTCTTTCCAATATAATGGATCTACATGGCACTCGGCTCGTGGAGCTCAAAGCGCCAAAAAATTACATTTAAGACAGCAATGTCTCTTTTCAGAAATCATGACCCAGTTATC
>JAPZEB010000002.1:28455293-28470686 GCA_029783705.1 Chaetodon striatus | reverse complement strand
AATTACATTTAAGACAGCAATGTCTCTTTTCAGAAATCATGACCCAGTTATCCGAGATAATCCACAGACCTTGTTGTGAGCAGTTTCATATAGGAAGAAGCCGCCTACGTCAAACTGGAACGACCATCATTAAATAGAGGAAACGACCTACGACATCACTTATCACCCACCTACAATGCAGTCTTGGGATCCCTCCCCACACGACTTAACACCTATTTACACCTGGACCCATCTAAGCCTAACGACACACACGATGGCTGGGTGGGTCAACGACTCACGTGTGATCTCAACAACTCTGAAACTCAGAGCTCACGTGTAACCTGAACGATTCTGTAAGGGTTCACACCCACCACTACTGTCTTGTTTCATGCCTTGGTCCACATGCGTCCTCTAACCTCTAAGGTCCTGTTGCTCCTTTTGCCTCTGCCATCAACTGAGACACCAACTATGGATAGAAAAGGGCAGAACCTCTGAGCTATCCAACCAAGCTAATGGCCCTCTATTAAACGTCTTCAAGAAACTCGAGCAAGTCCAGTTGCCTATGATATAGCACCCAAGATTACCATGACCTTGATGACTGAGACTCTTCGTCGACATCTTACATATGAACTATTTTCTCTCTACCAAACTATAACCACCAAGCATATCACCATGAAGAACGAAGTGTGCATCTACTGCTAGCTCACCTAGCATCACTGAGCTAGCTAATGTTACAGCACAGCAGAGGAGGATGCCATGTTTACATCTCACACTGTTACAAGCCGGCTATCCATGAGTAGACGCACGCTTATTTTTTCAAATGTATTTGTTTGGTGCTTTGAGCACCACAAGCCGAGTGACATCTAGTTCCATTATATTGAAGAGAAGGAAGACATGTCTTCAGCGATATCTCCAACATTCAGCAACTCACACCAAAACAATGTACACTGATAAACAGCAGTACAGGTAAGAGGAGACATATTTCTTTTTGATTTTGTGATGAACTGTCCCTTTAAGCTGCAGCAAATCAGGAGCTCTAGTTCGCCATATTGCATCAAAGCCTCTCCTCTGTCATGTCCTTCTTGGCCCGTGTGTTTATCATTCAAGATTCTCAAAATTAATGAAGTAATTGTGCACAAGCTATCAAATTATGATTGTGTAATAACACTCACAACACCCCTGATGACATGTTGCAAAGCATCATGTGGCTTCCTCCCATGCTGTAGTGTTCTAATGAGTTCCCTTAGCGTTGCACCACACTGCGTTGTTTTGCATTGTCTTGTCTAATTTCCCTGCTGATACTGAACGGCTCAGTAAGGAGCTGGTATCTGTAGTCATCACACTGCGGTTTTTATCTAATAAGAAGAGAGGAGAGCAAACAGTACCTGCCGCTCGGTTTAATGAGTTGATGGGCTGATAAAACACCTCACTGATGGCACTCACTTCCATATCTGTCCAACACGATAGCTGCAAATCTATCTTTGTCTGGATGGCATGTTCAGAAGGAAGGTCAAATTTGTTTATCTTTCTAAAGCTTTATCTTCTTGTGGCAGCCTCGCTTTATGATACTGTTTATGAAATTCAAATTAATTCCTTCCTTTCACACAAAACAAACATTAAAAATATAAAAATCTCTGAGTTTTTCTGCAGCCCCAATTTCAAACTCTGTTATCATTACATAAAGGTCAATGTCTTTTGAAATAATTAACAGATGTGATTAGTTTTAATGCAATAATATTACCGTGAAATGAAAGAACTCATTACATGTACAAGTTGCAAAAGAGGAAAACAAAAATGGTGAGCAGGTTGAGCAGTATTTTCCATCAGACATGGGGTTGTGGCTTAATTTAACTATAAATAATTAACCATCCTCCAGTCAGAGACGCAGACTCAATAATTTTATGCCTTAATTAATCACCAGAGAATGTTCCATTGTTGGTGCATTTAATTGCTGTTGAACTACTGGAATGAGACAATGCGCTACATTAATTAATACCAGCTATCGGTGGTCAGATTTGCCCTCAGCAACTTTGTAAACAAACCCTGTCCAAAGACAATTTGCTGACATCGAACAATCAAGATTTATGATTCCCTGGCTGCAAACTGGTTTGTTAATTAAGCAAAATAGATCCCCCACACATAGGTCTATAAAATGCATATGCAAAGCACCAACTGCTATCGCTTGATCAATGTCAAACAGCCATTATTTAAATTTCCAGGAATGGTTTTGGTTGCTCCGTCATCCTCTTTCCCTCAGATGGCCCTGGCAGCCCATCTAAGCAAGTCTTTTAATAAAATTTGGCTCCCCGGCTCTTTATTAAAGCGCTCCAAATTTAAATCTTGATTCTGAAAGGTCAGAGCTGAATATTTTCTCAGGGACAGCCCTTCATAAAAGCGGGCGAGCGCTAAATGACAAGGTCCCATGACTCAACGAGGAGATACCCTCTGACACCATGCAATTAGTTTCAATAGTATGAAACCACTGGGCGTGTAAACAAATTTAATACATAAATCTCTCCTTCTCAAATTTCTAAAAGGGACCTTGTTAATTAAACTATCATGGTCAATGACTGTGCAAGGGGTGTAAAATTAATTTTTATGTGAACTTGCAATTACAGGGATTGAGAAGCTAGTCCATTATAACAGTATCTCGTTTGAAAAAGGATTTAGCTAGAAGCATTTCATGATTCAGTGTAATCATCATTTGACCTCCAGAAAAAAAAACAGGGTTTTTCTTTCCACCTATAGCTTTACTGATAAGGGCCAAATTATATGGCACAATATCAAGAAGGTCAAATTGAAGGGCAAATAATAAATTTAGATAATGAAAAAATATTAAAGGCAACAGAATGCAACTTTAAATGTAATGAGGGAAGGGAGAGATAAAAAAAAAAAAAAAAGGTTGCCTCGCACTGATATGGGCACATATTCTAGATATGAGCTGGCGTTTGTTTTACCAAGCTATTGCTGCATTTCCTGCCGGGATAGTGCCATGAAAAGTGGTTTATTTTTACCAAGAGATCGCTGCATGTCCTGCTGAGTTAGCGCTTTAAAAGGCAGCTCTTTTTTTTAACCAAAATATTGCTGCCTGTCCTGCTGGAACAGTGCCACAACAAGCAGTAGTTTTTTTTAACAAGACATTGCTGTTCCAGCCGGGATTGTGCCACGAACAGCAGTTGTTTTTATCCAGACTTTTCTGCATTTCCTGCCAGGATTGTGCTACAATAAGTGGCTGGTTTTTACCAAGACATCGCTGCAATGCTGCCATGAAAGTACCACAACAAGCGGCTGTTGTTACCAAGACATTATTCCTGCGGGGATAGTACCACAATAAGCGACTATTTTTATGAGGTATTACTGCATTTCCTGCCAGGATAGTGCTATTAAAAGCAATTGGTTTTTTTTAACCCACACATCGCTGCGTTTCCTGCTGGCACAGTACCACGAAAAACATTTGTTATTTACTAAGACATTGCTGTGTTTCCTGCTGGGATTGTAAGCCATCACGTGTCTTTTCCTAACCATAACCAAGAGGAGTTTTATGCCTATACCTAAGCACACATTACCTACAGTGTTGCTGAAACGTAAAAAGGCATAATAACATACAAATGTAACATATCCATGGTTTGCAGAGAGGTACAATTTAATCCTGGGGATTGGGATGCACTGAGGCAGATGCAGAGCCCCCCCAATACTACAGACTCATTGTGTACAGTATGTACTATACTAATTGTATTGGTATACTATTATTTTGTTTTCAGTTAGTTTACAAGGAAATTATACTGTTTATATGCCACACTGCGATGTGGGATGCCCCTGCCAATTAAATAAAATGTTTTTCAACAGATTTCTTTTGTTTGTTTCAAGATTATTCTGCAGCTATCCTACTACCATCTGCTATTTGTTTTTTGGTTGTTTTTTGCAGCTGTGGCCATCTCATGAGTGTATTGCTTTGTGGCACATAAGTGTACATATACAATGCATTGAAAACAATACATACCAATCATCTGCTTGGAATTAGTGCGTACTATGCTGTTGAGACTTGTGTTTATTTACAGCTGGGACATCTTGGGGTGTCTTTTCTTATAAGTTCAAGCATTCTAAGACAAGAAAGCTGAGATGGAGTGGCATAATGGCTCATAACCACGAGACAAACGATGGTCAAACTAATTCTTTCAATCTGAATATTTCCCTCATTCAAATGAATTAAATTAGGCCCGAGCAGCAAAGGGCTTCTACAGATGGTCTCAAAACATTGCGGGATAAAAGAAAGAAAAAGGATGAGCTGCACTTGATGAAATTAAACACACACACACAAACACACACATACACACACATTAAGTGATGAGAGACTTTCCCACAGCTCCAAATTAAAGCTGATGGCCATAGAAACCTTGTAATCACTTGTGGTGCCAATTTGCTGCAGAGAGAAAGGAGAGCAGAGGAGCAGATGTGTGCCAGAATACCTTAGGATGATTTCTTAATAGCTTCATAAATCCATTCATGCATCACAAGCATACTAACACTACTGTCAGCCTGCTGCGAAGCTAGACACCACATGCCTCTGAGCACCTGCTACACAAACACTAGTTAGCTGGCCCACATATTTCTCTTTGTTATGGTCACTCTGTCGATGCAACTGGCAACAATTAGAAGTTATTTTGGTTGTTGGAGCTTTACTGTGCCTGATGGAAAATGATGGAGACTGTGGTTCTTAATAGAGTTTTTGCAAGACAACAAAGTCGCCAAAGTGCTGATGCCGTGTGTTTCTCCTTTCATTTGTGTTTAGCCCTTCTCAGTGTCTTGCCTCCACAGGGACTTAGCCAGGCTGCTCAGCTGGCTATACCTCACAGCTGTGGCCATGCACACTCTCAGTTAATTACAGGACCACTTCTGTATGACTGCGCAGTCAGCAGGTTCACTCCGCAGTTATTGTGAGGGGTGGGCAAAGTAAGCCTCAGAGTTGCACTCATTATCTGCTCAGCGCTCACTTGTTACTGGGGTCTGCTGCGCTGGTGTTTGCCACCCCCTGTCAGTAAAGTCAGGTACTGATTACTGATTACATATTTTCTTTATACCTAAAACTGCTTATATTTTGTACTTATATTGCTTAGATTTTATTGTTAATATTTATAATCTCTTACATCTGTGCCTTTGTAAAGATGTGTTAAGTTTTTATAGGGTGCACCATTTGATGATGACGCATTTGCAATTTAGTTATGCTTGCAAAAAGACAATAAAGCTCTTGAATCTTGAGGCAAAAGTACAACACTTTATTTCGATAATTGATAGTGAAGAGATACAAGACCAAGCACAGAAAGCATTGTGGCAACAACACATTTCCATAAATTACATAAATGGCACGAAGAGGACTGTCAGTATCTTCGGCGTGTTTCCTCTGCTCTGCAGCAAATCAGTGATTCAAAACATTTCCTGTGAAAGCAAAGCTACGCTTAGATACAGAGTAATGGATTCATTGTGAATAAAAGTAAGTAGGAGAAATTGTCACTTTGTTTCAGCTTGTATGGGCAAACAAGTGCATACCTGCTCCAGATCCTTCTCCTCATTAATGTTAAAGGCGAGTTCCTGTCTCACTCTCTCTGCCTGCAGCCAACACAGTGTGTGTACATATTTAAAGTCAAACAGGCATGAAAGCAAACACTAAAATTGCTTTGTTCCCTATGCAATAATGCTGGTGGTACTGTAGTAAAATACATACAGACATTCAGCTTAGTCGCCAGAATAAAATGTTGGCATTGTACACTTGTGCAAAATATGGATATGTTACATTTGTATGTTTTAGATGTTTTTTATCAAAATTTCTGAAGTGACTTAGTTTAGATTACAAGATGGCTGCCAAGCAGTAGACCACTGTTTGAGAACAACAAACAACAAAAGTCGGTATTTTTTAATAAGAGTTCGAGATATTTCCAGCTGTGTTTGTAGCAACTAAATTCGGTATTTTTTTTAAAGAGCTTGGGACATTTCACAGTTATGTTTATAGCAACAAATGCTGGTATTTTTTTAACAAGAGGTTGGATATTTTCAGATGTATTTGTAGTAACCAAACTGGGTATTTTTTAACAAGAGGTCAAGACATTTCCAGCAATGTTTCTGGCAACCAACCCAGTAATTTTTAACAGGAGGTCAGGACATTTCCAGCCATGTTTGTGGCAACAAATGTGGGTATTTATTTAACAAGAAGTTGGGACATTTTCAGCTGTTTGTAGTGATCAAACCGCATATTTTCTGCCAAATGTTGTCACAAAACATAATTGAAAATTTAAAAAAGGAACATAAAGTTTCAACATATCTGCTACACATAAATTGCAAAAATGTAACATACCCATGGTCTGCAGGAATGTACAATGCCAACACTTAATTTTGCAATTGGGTTTGGATGTCAGAGGCAAGCTTTAGCTAAAGTAACCATAGAGTGATCTTTGAAGCAATCACATACTAGACGTTTACATTACGGTTTGCAGTTTTTATTGAACTGTGCACATTAAAGTCATTCTGGGCATCGACCGGTTTTTAAAGAGACACTTTGTTTTATTTGTTTAAACTTTGCAGCATTGTTTCTATTAGTTGTGTTTTAAATCCTGCTAAAGACGATGTATGTCCTGTCAGATGCTTACAGAGTTGCCTGTGCTTATCAGGCAGTAAGAAAAGACAAAATCAGGCACACAGCATATAATATACAGCATGACCTTGGTGTAACTTACAACTTTGTTTGCTGTCTCACTTAATGTGTCACAAAACCTGTGTGATATTTCTGTTTACCCTTGTTGAACCAGATAAGGCGACAAAAGCTGTGCTAAAAGAGGAATTTGGTACTTAGAAAATAAATCTTGCTTTTCTACTCGTCTTAATCTCTCCTTATATCCCTAACCTGGGAACCTCTGAACAGCAGGTGTTTGTATGTGATGTTATGAAAAGGATTTGTATGATAAGGTTATTTTATACAGTGGGGGCCTACCTTTGGGGAGACTTGCCGCTCTCCAGAGGTCTGCTGAGCAAACACAATGGCATCGTGGACAGAAAGGAAGAGATTACTGCGGGCAATATTGCCGTCATCAAAAGCTCCTCCGGTCTCCAGTTCTTCATACACCTGGGCTGCAGGCAGCAAGACGACAAATATCACACAAGGACTTGAACACAGTTAAAAAATGTACTTTGCATTGACATCCCTGCGGTGTTTAAAGAGGAAAAAAAATGCTACACTATTTGCCAAGAAAAGAACACCGATTTAATACTTAACGGTAATCAATCATAACAAATTAGGATTACTGTGCATCAAACCCATAGCTTTATCTCACTAGGAAACAGAAGTCAAGTGCTATCTATGACACATTTAGACATTTAATCTCTGATTTACAGTTGTACACCCATTCTACCAGTGTCCTTCACAGACATTATGGATTTAATGTTGAATGAATGACTAGGTCTCCGTTTCCATGCCAACTGTTCAGTAGAGCCAACAAGTGTGAAATGCACTTAAGTGATTTAACATTTTACCTTGAACATTGGCCAGGTATAGTTTGATGCCCAGCATCGAGTAGCTTGAGTTCATCTGTGTGGGGAGAAAAGAAGAAAAGACTGTTCATGGACAGGTTGGAATAACTATACTTGTATACAGCTATACTTAAAATTTCTCTCATTAAAAGCGTCAGTAAGGAATGCCTGGACTCAATCTCCCAATCCAAACAACCTTTTGTCAAAAGAGGTTCAATATTTGATGTGTACAGAAAATAGAACCTTTCATGTTTTAGGAGTTCTTTGACTTGTCAATAGATTTGAAGAGGAGAGCGACAGCATTGTGCCGACACTCTGCAGTAACACAATTTTGCCTAATCCAACATTCAATATGAGAAACTGAAAGGTTGAATTATGCTCTGATTATTCTTGTATTAGTTAGCTTACAGGAATACTTGACCCCCAAATGATCATTTGTAAAGCAAACAACAGCAAATATTCAAATTTTGTGTATTTAACAACAGCAAAATATATCAAAACATCCATTTACAAACTCACAACTTGTGCAGTATATCCAAGTCTCATTTATCCAGTCACATGCTCAGTACATCCCAAACAGACAGTCCTATCTGACGGGGAACTGAACTACAAGTGAAACTTCTCTATGCGCTCTTCAAAAACACTCCATTGAAAAAAAACAGTAATTTTAGCTGCTGAACACAGGAGCTACTGGCCTACCATGGCCTCAGTCAGTTAGTTTGTGTTATTGTGTGACTTTGATGTAATAAAGGGTAAGTTCAGATTCAGCAAAGTCACACAATAACAAACAAGGCAGTGATAGACCAGCAGCCCCTGTGTTCAGCAAGCTAAAATTACTTTTTTTCTCAGTGGAGTCTGGCTCTGAAGAGAGCATAGATAACTTGCTTTCCGTTCAGTTCTCCACCAAAAAGGGCTGTCTGTTAATTCATACACAAATGTTCATTAAACGGAAGATAAGCCTGATCATTAGCGTGTCCATTCAAACTAACATTAACCATTTACTGAAATTTTCAAGCTCCCTTGTTAACACAGTTTAAATAAGCTAGGTTAGTCACCACATAGTACATGGTGAGTATAGTAATGGATGCCGTCTTGCAGTTTTTGTAAAAGATGTTTTATTTT
The DNA here is from genome assembly GCA_029783705.1 of Chaetodon striatus. Taxonomy (NCBI): domain Eukaryota; kingdom Metazoa; phylum Chordata; class Actinopteri; order Chaetodontiformes; family Chaetodontidae; genus Chaetodon; species Chaetodon striatus. The sequence continues at coordinate 28,462,070 of JAPZEB010000002.1, read as the reverse complement.
GATAAAGTAGCTGGGCTAATGTAAATGCTAGCTTACATTAACCATACCTATAAGCCAGTAAAGCTGCATGCTATCTGGGTTATACCTCACTTTATGCATTACATAGGGGCCGTAAACATGCCGCATTTTTTGCGCCTTCAAATTAATCGTTTTTATGTAGTCACGCAGCAGGCACGCCAGAGCGGTGTGCAAACTTTCCCGAGTGCCTGTTTTTCAGGGTGCAACAGCTGTGTCCTCAGATAAACTGAGGTCAATTTTTGGAATGCAGCAGTGCACACCGCATGTTAAGTGACGAGAACCAGCCAATCACCGCCAACAGATATCTTTCCCTTCTTCCGTAAATATCAGTCTGTGATAAAGACATAAAGAAGAAGCTAATCCTTTTTGCGCAGGGCTGCCAGAGCTTTACATCTGTCCCACGGACGATAGGGCTACACACAAACAGCACCTGGAAGATGATCAGCTCTACACTAAGGATTTCGGGTAAACAGGTTATAAAGCACTGCTTGTTGAGGTTTTTTAGCAACTTGCACAGAAAACGTACAAGAGTAGCACCCAGCGCCTGACATCGTGTTTTTCAGGCAGTTAAAGATGCAGCATGTGTACAGCCCATTAGAGTTAAGTCATTAATTGATGTGTTTTCCATTAAAAGTTAAAAACACCCAAAATATAAACCTCTAATTGTTGTATACCATCATCATCATCATTAAAATCATTACCATCATCATCATTCTCATCTTTTCATGCTTATAAAGGATCCAAACAGTTCTCTAACCTTTATCAACACTTTGATGCCCATGAGGTCTATGAAGCAGACTCCTGCCAAGTCGAGGATGAGGGTGTGGAAGGGCATGGGCTGGGACTCCAGTGTGACAGCAGAGGGACTGGCCGGCTCTTGGTCAGGCGCCTGCTCGCCCAGCTCAATGTCACTACAGCGGAAGTTGACATAGCTGGTGGGAGGTTCAGATTTGCTGGCACTGCCATCGCTCATATCAAAGTCATTTTGCAGTTCAAGCTGAGATATGGTCTAGATTTAGAGGAAATACACAGAGAGAGGTGTACAGAAAAGGTCACAGGTTGTATTTCAAATATTTGTAAGGTAACTGAACAGTAGAAACATGACCCATTTAGGTTTGTTTCTGGCTATGAGCTGTTAGGTCAAACACATGTCATGATATATATTTGATCCCACCTGAGCCTTCATGTTAACCAAAGAGCTCGGTTTCCTCCTTCTTGTCTCCTTGTCCTTCTTCTCCTCCTTCTCTTTTTCTTTCTGTTCCTTCTTTAGGAACTTCCTCCTGACCAGGATAAGTTTGCCAGGGTCCAGTCCGGTCTAAACACAAACATGCGTACACATAAACGCCAATATGCCACATAATTCTAACCTTTAATGACAGAAAAACAGGTATTTTTTATCACTGTACCTTTCTGATGACTCTTTGTCGAAATATTTCAGCATTTGCAAAATAGAGTGGTGAGCAATAGTTCACTATTTTCACACCTGTTATTGACACGACCTGCAGAGATAATACAAAAAGATTAGACGTACTTCCTCTAAGACTATGTGTACTGACAAAGATACACACAGACATTTAGTTTTCATACCTTACTGTACACTTTTGGGTTTTTGTAGATATCTGTATCCATAATCTGAGCCATTGCCGAACCATTACGACTACAAGGAACACATTATTAAAATGAGCAGTACATTAATATAAACTTCACACTCTGTTCTATTATCTCTTTTTTTTAATTTTGGATAAAAATATAGTGTTTGCTTACAACTGTGTCTTGAATATCACAACCAGGATGGAAAAGCCCACTCCAATAGCAACTCCATACGGCAAGCTGAGAAAAAACGTGGCCAAGAATGAAACAACCCACACACACTGGAAGAGAAAGAACAATAGAATGAGATAAAATATGGACAAAAAACAGACATCACATTGTGCTGCAATATTGCATCCAAGGCTTTGACTTACACAGTCCAATTTGCTCTTCTTCCACAAGTAATAGGGATCAGAGAGCTGGAGGAGTGTGTTCTTCAGGTTGACCGCAATCAAGGCTCCAAGCACTGACTGTGGAAACCAAGAATAAATGTATTTCTAATCATGCCTGGATTTTTCTGTCACTTCTACTTAGACTTTTTTTTGTCTAATTTTTCGAGTGTTGCACTCCTTTATTCACCTACCTTTGGAAGTGGTTTTAGGAAGGCCCCCAACGCTAGCATGGTGACCATTACGACCAGCATCACACACAGACTGGCAAACTATGGGAGGGCGGCAACAGAAGTGCAGGAGTTAGCAGTTTTCTTGTTGTCCATAATATTTTTCATGAAATTGCACATCATAAATTACACAGTAACAGTTACAGTACCTTGTAGTGGTAACACAGCACTCACCTGTGACGTTCCACCGGCACTGTCCACAGCCAGGGTTACGGACAGGGCGCAGCAGATGACGTGGATCTTAAAGAAGGACCCGAGGAAATTGCTGCAGCCAAGAGCCAACATTTCCTGCACAAGAACATGCATGTGGTCAGTGTTTAGCCACCGTAGCCCAGGTCTGTGGAACAGTCTGCCTGAGCATCTAAGAGACTCCACCTCTGTGTACATTTTAAAAGAAATCTAAAGCCCAGGTCAGACCAAAGATTCACAACGCATGATTGTATATAAGGTGCTATATAAATAAAGTAGGATTGGTAGGTATTTACAAAATGGAATAATACATTGAATGTTGAACTAGTAAAAGGTATGCAGTTCTCTACCTGGTTGGGATCCACATCGTAGCCGTGCTTGGCTGCCAGTGTCCTGCCCATAGCCAGGTTAATGACATACCCAACGATTGCCAGGGAGAAAGCTGTACTCAGCATGTCTTCCCACTGACTCACTGTTGGCAGGATTGGTGCTGGAAATCTGATTATACAGACAAGACAATCAAAGAAATGAGCTGCATGCGTAATTTTAAGTAATCAAACAAACATGCATTGTAAGTTTGCTGATGCATGCTTTACCCCAAAGGAATTTCTCCCACTATGTCCATGTGATAGATCTTTGGAAGATGCAGAGGGCCTGAGATGGCTGTGGCCACAACCACCTGTGTAGAGCAGGAACGGGAATCAATCACCAATCTCAGCCTTATACTGTACATGTTACGAATGTGGAAACGCTTAATGAAATGACACAAACACTGAAGAAGTGCACTTGGTGTACAGAAGGATATTACAACCAGGCATATGGAAAAAAAATGAGAGGAGGAAGATTGTTTTTTATTTTGCATTTCTAAAATAAAGTGGAAATGTCGAGAAGGAAGTCATCTCCTCTTGTCCATCAAATTGTTTTCTTGTGATACAACATTCCTTTTCTGTATTGCTCCCAGGTGTAACCATCAATACCCTTTCATCTATCCATCTACAGTTTGCACGAGTGCAGCCACTTCCTCCAATTTGTGTGGTTTCTCCTGAACAGACGCATTTCTTCAAAGCCCTCATACCACACTGTTTATGCACTAAAGAGAAATAATCACCTTGTTACTAAAACTGATTCTGAGGAACAGTTTCACCAATTCAAGTGCCCAAGGCATTTTGTAGAGGCAGCTATATGCACTTATTCTAAGTTTGACCTAAATCTTGAGAAATGTCAAGTTTATTCTAAACATCTTTACTTAATTCTCAAAATGGTATTGCAACTTTATTCTTGTCATTTGAATTTAATTCTCAGCATTTTGACTTAATTCTTAAAATGTCAACTTTATTGTCAACATTTGGACTCTACACTTGAAATGCAAAAAAACATCTTCCTCCTGATTTTTATTCTTATGCCTGGTATTAAAACTGAAAGTCTGACTTTTTCCTTGACATTTTGACCTTATTCTCCACACTGGCTTTATTCTTGTAATGCAAAACAAAAAATATGTCTTCCTCCTCTCAGTTCTGTCCCTGTTGCCTGGCTCCAACACTCCATATCTGTGTTACTTACAATAATAATCTCCATAGGAATGGGGAAGGGCAGCTTGTGGCGGTAGCGTGCACTCAGCTCCTTCACCACCATCAGAACTACGCTGCTGACCAGGGCAAATACTAGCGACGCAATGTTTGTATCAGGAAGGCCACGCACAATATCTACAAGAGTCTGTAACAAAGAATTAAAATTACATTCTTAAATGAAAAAAATTATAACCAAAGTCTTTTGTTATTTGTAAACACAATAGAGGGAATCACTTACATATATAACGGCCAGCGGACCACTATAAGGTGGCACTTTGATGCCAAATATGTACTTGAGCACTGAGATGAGGATCTGCAATCCTGCAGCCGTCATGAAGCCTCTGACGAAGGATTCTGACAGATAGATGGCTACAAACCCAAACTGCATGAAGCCGAGGCCAATCTGCACAGACAGAAGAGGTTCTCAATGTGTCACTTTTACATCAAACTATAAACCTCAAGTCTTTCATTTCACTCAAATTTCACATTGTCAGATTGAGCTTTCAGTGCTGAGTACCTGTATGATTGCAGTGAGACAGGCCAGTGTTCCAGATATTCCCAGGCGAACCTCGTTCATCACATCTGTGTCCACTACTGTAGCATTAATAGTGGCATTGAAATGACTGAAATCCGACTCGGGTGCCAGCCTAAGACACACGATTCCCACCATAATGCTGAGGACAGCAAACGTTCCTAGACGTAGAAAGTAGTGCGTCACATCTATTTTCTTTGCCAAACTGCAAACTGGGCAGAGTCTGGCGGAGCGCAGCTGATCTGCACTGTGCAGCTCTGGCAACTTATCACTGTCATCATATGAAATCGCTGCAGATAAATCACTCTGATTTACCTGGGACCATCTGGTGAGCAGTGCCCATGAAGAAATATGGGATGAGAGGGAAGAAAGAGGAATAGAGACCGTTGACAGGAGGGAGGTTTGCAAGGAGGGCAAATGCCATGCCTGCAAAGAACAGAAACCTTTTTATAACTGTCATATAAATCATGACAACATATAAAAAAATACAAACACTTTGGTATATACTGGAGACAATGCTGCCGCAACTAGCTGCAGTCAGTGGGTATTATACAGAGGCATCAGACAGAGGAGAATATTCAGTGACCTTGGGGAACCTGAATGGTGCCTGCGCTGACCCCGCTGATGACATCACACAGCAGGTTTTCTTTCACTTTGTACTTGGGGAGCCAGCTCAGTACGGGCAGATGTCTGAATAACAAGCCCTTCAGTCTCAGCGCAGAGCATCTGACAGAAACAAACAAGGGAAACTCTTTGAAGAGCTCGGGTTCTCTGGTTGTTACTTTGGAAAAAGCCCGTAACACATGTCTAAACTTTATATTGAGTCATAGCTACAGGGCTCTCCACCGTTTGATCACAACACAAAGCTTGTCAGAGGTAGAGTTTGTGTGATGGGAAGACATGTATTTCGTGTTGACTGTGCAGCGAGATTGCAATTCAGTACCTGAAGAATTTCTTCACTTTCTCTCCAACGGGGAATTGTCGACTCTTCTTGTCAAACTCTCTGTCAAACTCTGGGAGGTTATATGCCGGCCTGTCAATCACATAACGTGGGCGGTCCTGGTGCATGGCTATTATAGCATATTAAGACACATTAGGACCATAGAAAGCTCTCTCTAGAAATATTATGTCCTAATGTCAAGGACTTACATTTTATTAAAATTAGCCATTAATCAATTCAAGGTAGCATCAATATAATTTTACTTCAACAGGAAATGCTTGAAACACATTTATACACTTTATTTTTCGCCCTTCAACAAAAACAAAATTTAAATTTTAAAGCTGGAGTTGGTAACTTCAAAAAAACAACTCACACTCACTTCATCCACACAGAACATGACACAGATAATCTGTGAAAAAAATCATATTCCTCTGCCTCATCATAGTGCTTATAATGACATTTCACACATGAACGAAACCAATCAATCAGAGACGCGGAGTCTCTGACGCAGCTGTCAGTCAAGTAAACCTCTGCTGTGAACTGCGGTCAAACTGTCGAACTAGGCAGCACTGATTAAATATGGATCAAGATTCTGTGTGCATCTCAAGACCACCACCCTGGGCAAATAGCAGTGGTTTGAGGAAAATCCAAAGAACAAACAGGCAACCATCTGAGTCACTCGTGAAATCACAAGACTTGGTGCAGGAAATGTGAGAGACAGAGTCTAACAGGGAGGAAGCACACTGCAAATGTCTGCTTCTGTCAGTCATTGAAGCTGTGGGTGGTAACTGTTATAAATATAAGTTTTTGTCATATTTGGGAAACTGTCACTATATCCTGACAATAGTCCTCAAAAAAAAAAAATCATGTTCCTCTGCCTGTGCGTGGTGCTTCTAATGGCATTTGCAAGAATCTACAATACCTGAGTGAAGACAACTAATTAGAGCCAAGGAGTCTCTAACGCAGCTGTCATTCATGTCAATCACTGCTTGTGTCAGCGCTGATCAAAAATGATGTTACTGCATTGCCCATTTCTCACCTCAAAGGTTTTCAGAGGCATATTTTAGAGTACAGTTTAGCTGTAAAATTCAATTCAATTCAGTAGAACTTTATATATCCCAAAGGAAATCCTTGTGCCAGAGAATGCTTCAAATTACAGTAACACAGTACAGTAACCAAAATTTAACATTCACAAGCAGAACAACCAGTGGGTTCTCTGGGTCAGGATCAGTCACTGGGCCCAGTTTCAGGAACAATAGAATATTAAATATGTGGCAAAATATACAAATATACAAGATAAGAAGTGTATTTGAGGAGCAAA
>JAPZEB010000002.1:28376508-28388666 GCA_029783705.1 Chaetodon striatus | reverse complement strand
CCCACAAATACAACATGCTAATGTTTTTAGCACAAGCCTATGGCATTTTACATTGTATAAATTAGCCTAGCAGCTAGTGGACTTTTCCTCTACTCATATGAAGCCATGGACAACAGCAACATTTAACAAAGGTAACATTACAAAATTTGGCTCAATTACAACTCACAAGGTTCACCGTCAAAACAACTGTCTCATACTAAACACGTTTTCCAAACAAATATAACATTCTAACGTTATTAGCACAAGCCTATGGCATTTTATATCATATAAATTAACCTAGCAGATACCCTATTTTTACTCTACGCATATGGAGCCATGATAAATCACACATGAGACTTAAAATGTTATTTTATTGGGGCTTCATTGTCTTCACAATTTATTGTTTCTTATCTCTGAAATAAAAGTAAATAAAAGCTTTGGAAACACTTGAAACCATGAATGATTTCTGACCCCACTGCCATGTTGGAAACAGTCGACCAAAGTGCCAAACATCGCCCGCCAGCTGGGGCAAACTTCCTCATTTTACAGCTAAACAGTACACTAAAATATGTTTCTGGAAACATTTGAGGTTAGAAACAGGAAATGCAGTAACAAAATCTTGATCAATATTTGATCAGTGCTTCATAGTTTGACATGATAAACAGCTGCAATAGAGACTACTCAGCTCTGATTGGTTGTTTTTGTTCACATGCATTGCAGCCATTAGAAGCATTACAAGGCAATGGAGTAGGAAGAGGAGTGTGATGTTTTTTAATCTGTCTCATTTAGTGCTGTGTGAATTCAGTGACAGTTTTAGCAAATATGACTCCTTATTTCATTTTTTATATATATATGAAAATTACCAACTAGAGTTTTAATGGCTTCCTCCTCAGCTGAGCTGTAACATCAGCTCTTCCAGTGGTGCTGGGTGAACTAGCAGTAGACGCACGCTTCTGTCTGCACAGTAATGCGGTTGGTGGGTGTAGTTCAGTAGAAAGAAAATAGTTCCTGCATGAAACTGCTCACAACAAGGTCTGTGGATTATCTTGAGTAACTGGGTCATGATTTCTGTAAAGAGACATTGCTGTTGAGGTTTTTAAATGTATTTTCTGGTGCTTTGAGCACCACAAGCTGAGTGCCATCTAATTCCATCATGTTTGAGAGAGGGCAGACATCTCTACAGCCAATATCTCCAAGACTCACACCAAAACAGTCTAGACTGATATATAGCAGCGTTTGTGATTTGGGGATGAACTGTCCCTTTCAGTCACACAGTTCTGAAAGGGATCTGTTATAGATGTTTTTTACTAGTAAGAAAGAGGGCTTACTCTAAGGTAGATCTTGGTGTTGTTGCATACACGCTCGCCGTGGCGCACCCTCACACTCCTGTGGAGCGAGGGCTGCTGGGAATCCAAGAACAGAGCCCTCCTCACTGCACCTTTCTGCTTGTGTTTATTGCTATCAAGCTGCACCTCCACCTGGAAATCTGGAACACACAGACAAATGAGCATTCATGGCATGATGAATGTTCTTGAGTCACGTAATGACAGGTTTAAAAAAAGACCTCCATAAAGACTACGAAGCACACACAATGTAGTCAATGTAACGTAACGGCACGGGGAACACTTGTATATAAGGGAAGGAGTAATTAGAGATAATAACTAGGGGTTGATATAGAATGAGACAGAGCACAGAAGAGGTTTGAGCATTAAAAAGTGGATCACAGAAGATATTTTTGCACACTTCACTCCCTTTTTTGTCATAACAAAATCCAAAAATCCCAATCAGCTGCCAAAACACTTTAACCTACAGACGTGTTATGGATTTAAAACATTACCACTGGTGGCTATTTGACAGTTTCCTTACTAGTAATAAAGTGCAGATGTGGAAAATTGGCTCACCTAAGATGTCTGGTAGGTGCTTCCCTTCAGCAGATATGCAGAAACTCAGGTTGACACTGTTTTGGACAGGAGGTACAGGGGCATGATGAGGGAAGCATATTCATATATGGCAGAGATTCAGTATAAATACACTGTACACACAAGGCCACCTCACTTGCCCCCGCTTGTTCTCTCACTTTCTCTCATGGCCCATTTTTCTTGTGTCAGCTCCTTACATGGTTCACATTACAAGGCACGAGACGTAATGGGAATACGATGCATAATATGAAAAAAATGCCAAATGTTTGGAGACATGCTGGCATCCAACCACTTTCGCCAGCCAAGTTGATAAATTGGTGTGTCTCCGTTTCCACACACAGCCCCCCCACACAAAAGGAATAGCGGAGTTAAGAAGGGTGAAATTGGGCGAGGACTCAGGTTTCAGTGCTGACCAGTCAATGGCTGTCTATATAAGCCTGTAGCTCTCTCCCATGACATCAGCTGCACAACATGCTGCTGCTGTCCAAAAGTCTGCAACCCCAAAACCCCCAATCCTTTTACTAGTAAACCCACACAAGAGGCGCAGAGCAAACACTGGAAGAAGTGAGAAAGGAAAAAGGGAGAGATTGTCGGAAAAAAATAAAGGAAAGGGAAGAGAGGTGAAAAATGAGACAGAAAGACACAGAGTGTACAAGGACTTCTTTCGAGGAGCAATAATAACTTCATGTATAAGCTCCTGTGTCTGCCCGTTTCTGCACAACTGTGTGCGCACGCTCACGGGAGTCTACGTGTCCTGATGTTTCCCAGCTGTGTTCCACCACCAAACAATATCTCATTCAAAGCAAAAAACCTTCCAGCCCCTCCCCTCCCGCCCTCCTTCCCATTATCCCTTGTGCTCTCCTTTCACCCCCACCAAAAACTCCTCATCACCAGGCAACGTAGTGTAATCAAGACACATGTGTATACAAGAGTTTCCTTTATGGATCAGGATCTGGAAAGGGGGGCGAAAGCAGACACATGAGCACGGTGTCAACCATGTCCAGCAGTGAGCAACCGTCGTCTGTTTCCTCTCCCCTTTTCTGGCTGCGCACATTTGGTGGAGGCCAAAAAAGGCTAACAATGCAGCTATTCAGCATGTTATTCCTCTGCTCCTCAACAGAAACAGTGTGATATGAAGACATTTTGAAAATGGGTCAGATAAGAGCAGCTCTTGATACAACTTAAAACCGTGACTGCTGATGGACAGGATATTGCTTATCAGAACTTCCTGCCAGGATAGGAGTGTTTATGCATGTCAAGGAAGTGCATGGAAGGAAGGAAGGAAGCAAGGAAGCCCATCTTTTGGCAGATGGGTCAAACAAAATACCAACAGAACAGTACTGAGGCAGAGTCACAGGAAGCTGAGGGTTGATACCCGACATGCTGAACACTCACCAGGAAACAGGAATTCTGTCGTTTCCATTGGTGACGATGCAGTTCTTCTCCTCAGGGTTGATCATGGTGGGGTAAACTGTCAGAGAGGCACTGGTGTTCACTATTGGGCGGGATCTGTGGGTAAAGAGTGTAGGGTGAAGACTCAGCCAGCAAAGATTAAATATTCACTTTCACTGCCTTTAAAGAACAGCTTGACATTTAGGGAACTATGCTTATTTCTAAAGAAATAACAAGATTGATACCTCTCTCGTGTCTGTTTGTTAAAGAGAAGGTTAGCTAGCTTGGGGGAATCAGCCTACCAGCAAATTTACCAGCAAATTTAAAAAAAAAGCATTTTTACACATGTAGTGGATATATTTTTTTACCTTCAGTTCACCTCTGTTTTCAGTCTTTATGCTAAGCTAAGCTAACTGTCTATTTAGCGTAGACATGAATTTTCATATTCTTAGAAAGACATCAAATAAATATGTTTTCCACAATGTCAAACTGTTCATTACACACTGTAAATTATTCAAAGCAACATACCTATAGAGCACTGCCTTGCTAACTCCAAAAGCACCAACAATGAGATCTGAGGAAATGAAATAACAGAATCAGACAACATACCAAAAATATGAAAAGCTAATGATGGTCATTCTATACGTCCAGCCTCACTCACCTGGGTATCCATTCATGTCCAGGTCCTGAGCACCCCTGAGGGCAAATCCAAAGCTGGCAGGAATACTCCCAGCGGCCCACTGGCCAATGATCACCTGAGATGGCTTTTCCCTGAGTCCTTCTGAGTATCCATTATAGATGTAGACATGTCCCTGCCGATCCTCTCCTCCAAACGGACAGCTGATAGCCACATCTGCCAAAGTCAAACATGAGGAAAAATATTAGACCGTAGCCACAGTGGTGATGTGCAGAGGTTAACAGAGAAAGTAGCTAATATAATAAGGTCAAACATTCATTTTAGTATTGAGACTTAGCGTCTACAGCCAGCGGCTCTGTAAGGCTACACTTAAGCATAGGTGTGCTTGGAGCTAAATGCTAGGTTTGCTAATTAGCAGTAAACACAAAGTACAGCTGAGGCTAATCATGTCATTAGTTTTGCTGGTTGTAAACTGAAGTTTTAGAAAATTAAGGGTGAGCTGGAGGGAAAGTCAGTGGATCATCAAAGTCATTAGTCTTCATCCTTTTGGGACTATGAAATGAAATGTACAAACTGTTAAGGCCAATAGTCTAGACTGAGTGCTGGACTGGCCAAACATACTAAGCGAAATTCAGAGCGTATGCATTTTCTGGACACAGCTCTCAACATGCTGAGCCAGCAGCGAGCAGCAAACAGCACTCATGCCTCGTTTCCACATTCTACAGTCTCTATTTCCTTACAGTATATGGAGTACGCTTCTAATGTTCAACACAAAGAAAAGCTTCTCATTACAAATGAATCAAAACGCTACCGCAGAAATGTCAGATAAGTTCATTTTGAGTGTTTTTCACCTCACAATCTTGTGGAATATGCATGTGTAGACAGTTTTTGTGAAAAAAAAAGATTTTTATTCCACTATGTACCCTACAAGTTACACAGTTAACATGCTACCAATGATAGCTAGCTAAGCTATGCCATTGCACTTTTCACTCAGAAACAATGTATTAATAGATATTTGAATTTGATATCTAACTGGTTTTGATGCTAACTCCTTGTGACACAGTGCAATCTGTTTGAAATCTGCCTAAAAGTTATAGATTTTCACTAAAAGTTCTTTTTTTTAAAAAAAAAATTATATAGAGGGCTAATCCCAGGCTGGAAAAAAGGGAAAGATCAGTTACATGTCATTTTCATGTGGGTTAGATGTAGAAAGAAAATAAATCATGACGCTAACGACTTTTATTTTAAAAATTCCATCAGTCCCCCCATTACAATCCCCGTTCTTACCATTATAACCATCCTGGTTCAGATCTCCCAATGGTGCAATGGTGCTACCAAATCTCCCATACACCTGGTTGCCTGTCAGTTGAGGTAGGCGGAGCTCCAGGTTCAGAGGGCTACGCTGTAAGTAAACATAGACTCGGCCCATCTCTTCCAGACGACCATCAGAGCCCCTGACCATGAACATGGGAGCTCCCACCAGCAGGTCAGCCATCCTGCAGACAAGAAAGAAAAATCAGACAAACACATTTAAGCTCAGACACATCGGCGCCTGTAATGGGTTGCTGGTGGCATCCAATAGATTTTGCCAGCTAATTATCTGGCAAGAAAGAGACAGGAAGACAGGGAGGGTAAGGAAAAACAGACAGGGACAAGGCTACTCACCCATCACTGTTGATGTCAGTTGATGCCACGGCATAGCCAAAATATGATCCCATCTGTGAAGCAAAGTGTTTCCATTACTTTTGCCAATGAAAACGTCATTATTAGAAGGAATTAATCTCACCAAGATTTGATTTGTGCCTAGATAATGCAAAATAGTCATGCTACTACTTGCTTTCTACATTGCCAGAAAAAAAGGAGGCTTGAAGGAAACATGAGGGCTTGATGGGTTTTACAGTTAAGGCTCAGTTTGGTGCGGATTCTGTTCCAGCTCAGTTTCATTTTCTGAATTGTCTGTCATGACCCTTGAGTCTAAAAAGCACAGACATCATAGGCACAGACTAAATTGCCAGAGTGTAAGCAAATTCACTTGTGATTTTATTTATTCAGCTGAGTCAATCATCACTGTTTAAACGAGCTCAGTGCTTTTCTATTCCCAGAACCATTTGCACAAATTGCCACTGCACTTTCCCCTCAATAACTGAGCTTTACAGCAAACCACGAAACAGACCAAAATCTAGTTAAGAGAACGTTGTAAAGGAAATTATTTTTTGCTTACACTGACTCAACAAATTAAGAGCTCTCACGAGGAGCCGAGCAATGAAAACAGAGAGGAAGTGGAGCGTGAAGGAACTTTCTATAGAGGCTGGAGATAGGAGCTCTCCGACTCACCTGCTCGCCAGTGTAGTTGATTATGGTCTTCAGATCTGTACCGTTCAGAATAGACACCTGCAACACAGCAGCCGCATATGGTGAATGTCTTTTTATAATGTTAGCACTATCTCTGGTATGGAATTCACTGCAAAAATAATTCCCACTGTGACAACATCACTGAGGCTGTTTTCTTTCTTTCTTTTACTTTCCTGTATCGGTCCCAAATCTAAGGCCCAGGCCTCTCACTCTAAAAGCACCAACATGAGAGCCAAAATGAGAGTGATGATTAAGCTTTCTTACCGAACCATAAAGCATGAGTCCTTTTGGAACACCGGCCACAAAATCTGGAGGTGCACAGAGAGATGAAGCAAAGATTTAGAAGGGAAAATATACAGGTCAAGCCCAGCAGGAGGGTAAGAGAATTCCAGTACTGACGACGTTTCCAGCTCAATAGTCATGTAAAATATTGTAGCTGACTTCAGTTTATGTTCACTTCAGCTTTAATATTTACCTTGCCTTTATGTGTTTTACCTCGTGTACGCCTCACCTAACTTTGGCTGTGTGCATGCATACCCTATTTTATTGACTTACCTTCCACTTGATCGCCACTGAATTCTCCAACAGCGACGGAGTAGCCTGCAGACAAGAGGACAGATATGAGCCTCAGCTGGCATGGCAAACAAATATAATGAAGTTATGTGTGAGTGTGCAGCCATCGTTAAAACAACCAGAATTATAGTAGCCTGTCTTACCTTGGTAGCTGTCATCATGTTTAGCCTGGACCTGTTTGGTTTGGATCTGGCCCTCCACAGACTGCATAAAATAGCCCGGGTAGAACGCTTTGATAATTTCCTCCTTGGCTGCAGAGATCACCTGACCTAAAGCACGACCAAAGAGAAATTTATGGAAAATAACTTTGAGGCTTGTTTTTTGTGATTTTCACGTGGTTGACTGATATGTCCTACATACCTTGCCAAAAGTAGCTGCCCGGCCCTCCCAACACCACTTTGCCATCCTGAAAGATAAAACCTGTGAATTACTACAATGAAAAAGGAAAAGATTATCCCAGAAACCCCTGGTTGTTGACTAACTGGAGCATAGTTATTACCGTTGTGAAGTCAGCGCTGAATCCTCCCTGACAGTAGCCCTGTCCCACCGGATCACTGATCTCTGAAACACACGGGAGTGGAGCATCATGAATGATTTGATGTAATAGTATTCCAGAGCTTCTGGTTTAGAGGCTCTATTACATAAACAAAGACAGGTTTCCTTATTTACCACCCAAATGGAGGACAGCTGTCATATTAAAGGTGACCTATCATACTTTTTCTGTTAAATATATAATGTTCCTATGTTGGATGTTCATATTAAACACAGCCAAGGTTTCAAATAATGAGGTAAACATATGTAAAAGTTACCCCTGTAAGCAAAAACCTCAGGCTTTAGACTGTTCTGAATACTCTTGATTCCAATGTTGTTTTCTACTTTGGCTCCAAGCTAACTTAAGCTTCTGATTTCATTATATGGTTACAGTACAGGCCTTTATAGTTATAGGCTACAGTTATGTAGCCTTCACTGCTACATGTAGCTCAATGCTAATGTTGGGGAAACATGTAATCCTGGTTGCCAGTGTTGTTAATTTCTACCCAATTTAGGATCATATTCGTGCTGGTATGTGTCCGGTTGTGTTGAGAAGATTTTATTGGTGATTTTTTACAGGAGAAAGTGACCCCCCACACACATTCCCCAGCTGCAAGTACAGTTCTGTATGAAGCTACATGCTAACCTCAGGGAAACATTGAAATCTTGGTTGCTGAAGTTGTTTATTTCTCTGAGATTTCAGATCATATTCCTGCTATAACATGTCCTGGTGTATTTAGAAGGTTTTATTGTCAATTTTCACAGGAGACAGTGCTGTTTTACACAGTCATTCCCCTGCTGAATGTACACTGTTGCGTGTAGCAGCATGCTAACATCAGGGAAACATGTAGCCTTGGTTTGCAGATATTGTTAATTTCTACCTGATTTCAGATCATATTCAGGCCTGGTTGTGTTTAGAAACTTTTAATTGTGATTGCTCATGACAGAAAGTGATACTGTTTTCCTGATCATTCATTCTATGAGGTGACAGAGCAGCCTTATAAGCACACACTGGGATTGTTCGGGAGGGGTTTTTGAAGAGACAGGCACTTAAATGGAGCATATCAGAATGAGGGTGAATACAGGCGTTGAAGCACAGACTGTATGAGGGAAATAAAGTGTTTTTTGACCAATAAAGCATGTACATATGTTCTAATATAAACCCAAAGTACAAGTGTGAACCTAAAAATGAGCATAAAAGGTCCCCTTTAAGGTACCCTGTGTCTATGAGAAAAAACAACCAATGTTAACGTTACTGAAGTTACCTGTACGGCAGGGAGCATACTCCACAAACTTGGTGAAATTATGCACTGAGAGGTAGCAGGTTCCAGTTGCATCAGAACGGGGAACATCTTTTTCAGTACGCCAGGAGTAAAGAGGGGCGCAGGCCTGGAGTAGAGGGGAGATGGAGAGAGATGGGGATTGGCAGAGGGAAAAGGGGGAGGGAGGAGATGTGATGATGAATGGGGTGAGCTTTTAGGTGGGAGATGTTTTTCCAGTTGCAACATCACACTGGTGAACTCCGGGGGACACCCAGGCTAAGGTCAGCAGTACATCTGGAGCAGGGTAACCACGTAACTCAACCCAGGTCACAACCTGTACTATCAGACCAAACAAGAGGCGGCTAAACTTTGATGTCACAGGGGAGGGCACAAAACATTTCTTTATGGTGTCTCAAGACTGGAGGTGAAAACTGGACCTGAATGACAACAACTTAATGGACAGTAATCTGTGAGACAAATTTCTAACAAAGAACATACACATCCCCACTGACATCAGAGAGAGAGACATCACTCAAAGTTTCTCACAGCCAAGCGGCCAGAGCTGGCTTCACTGAAAGCCCCAATCATAACAGCAAAGAGCACCAGTGTTGTGGCAAAGAGCTGAAACTCAGGTCTATCTCTTCCCAACCCCCAAAATCATGCCAAAGAGAGTCACCTTACCAGAATTGTGTCACCGTGAGAACGCACAGTGGCTCCGAACCATTGGTGGGACTTGAAATCAACCTGGTGTTGTGTGTTGTTGAGCAAGACGGTGCGATCCCCTGAGAAAAACAAGAAAACAACACTGAGTAAAAAGCACTACGACAAAACATGCATTCCTTCAATTTGGTCTCCTTGAGTTTAGTTGAATATCTTAATTCTGCCTTCCCCTCCCAGGCCCTCGGAAACATCTGGACAGTTGGCAGAAAGCAGCCTTTAGGACTCCAGTTACACTATTTTTCATGCAAAGACAATCAGGGTGAGAATTTGAAAAGTATGGTATTTGCTACTCAGCCACTGATCACATGATAATAGCTCTCTTAGCCCGGCTGGGTTTGGACCTAGCTTAACCTTGCTGACCCTTCACTCTGTTTGACCACCTGGTCACTAACACTGATCTCCCACTTTAACACTTTGACAGCAGCAGGTGACATGACAGATGGTCTGGGGAGTCAGGTTTAAACACAACTTTATTGGAAGACAGATGTTACATCTGTGCTGCAATGGAGAATGAAATCCTAACAAATTGATTAGGCAAGGAAGTCACATCGCTATCAGTTCATACACAAGGGCTGGCTCTTGTAGTATGAGATGACATCTATAAGGGAAGTGCGAATGTAAGGTCAAGAGCAACTGAAAAACTCCTACTTAACCCTTTGCAGTCCTTAGACTCATTTCTCCTGTAGACTCTGTCAAACCACAAACATATAGACTGAATCACAATGCCTTTTTTTTTTACAGTAACTTCTGAGCAGAACCCCTTTGCATCCCATACATTAAATGAAACGGCACAGAGCAAACACTGCCTCAATGGATTAGTTTTAAGCCACCTAAAAAAATTTATTAGTTTAAGTGTGTGCTATACTTAAAATATCTTCACAGCTTTACTTTCTCCTCATCCAGTCATTTCAGATGGGGAACTGAAACCATTATCTCATAGCCACCAGACTCTATCGACAAACAGTAATTTTAGAACACTGGATATGCTGGTCTACTGCTGCTGATCAGTTAGGGTGCATTGGAGACCAGGTTGATGCCTTGCACTCTTTGTCATGTTCCTCAGGCAATTTCTGAGCAATGCTCTGATGAGTGAAGTGCTTCAGGTGGCATCCACATAAATATGTACATAATATGTATAATATTACAATGTCAGATGTTCATATTAAATGTGGTTAAGGCTTCAAAGTAGTAGGTATGTAGCTTACACTGCTACATGTAGCTCAATGCTAACGTCCGGGAAACATGTAATCTCGGTTGCCAGTGTTGTTAATTACTACCCAATTTTGGATTATAATTCTGCTGGGTAATATCCAGTTGTGTTCAGAAGAATATATTGGTGATTTTTAACAGAAAGAAGAAAGTGACCCCACACACTGTCATTCCCTGGCTGCAAGTATAGTTCTGTATGAAGCTACATGCTGACCTCAGGGAAATAACCATAGCAGAAACTTCAGATAGGTCAAACCACTGTGTTAACTACATATCTTTAAAAGTTACAGTTGCAACTGACAATGACAAAGAAAAAAACAAGTTTGTCGATTGCACATATCTCTGTATTTTTAAAAAAAATTGCCAGTTGTCTATTCGCAAGTGTTAGCACATCACTGTGATTCTGTCAACTGCAAAAACAGCAGAACAGAGACTAATGTCAGGGACTGAGCATTGGTAGATACTGCAAGAGATCACGACCTATGTGGATGTGAAGAAAGCAGGCTGTGCATCAGGCCTCTCTCTCCATGCCTGTCCACCCCTGGTCTTCCCTCCCAGCCAACTAGGCAGCCCGAAGCTGCTCCATGTCTTTGTGGAAACAGCGAAGGGGATGGGGTCCAAGGAAAACATACACACTCTGGCCCGGCTTCCTCTTAGCAACCTCACAGTCATCTCTGTTTAGGCACACACTTCTCTCCCCCTTCCCCTGTTTTCATTTTCAGTATTATCTCCATCTTCCTATTCATTTGTCTTGCACTATCTTGCCCTAGTCTCCACGTCTATACAGCCCTTTCTCTCCTTGCTTTCAGGGAGTGCTGCTCCTCCTCATCCCAGACAGTAAGCAGAGAGATTATAGTTTTTTAATAACCCGACTGTATTTCTACTTAATCTCCAACACTAGGGTTTCCTGCTAACATTATTCATCACAGGCCTACAGCAGTGGGCCCTGCACCCAGAGTGTTAAGGAGCCAGTGTGAAAAGAGTGCTTCAGCCGTACCGTTAATACAATGACCAGCTCTTCAAATGGCTTCTTATAACCTTGTTACTTTAACTAATCTGCCATAACCGCATGGTGCTTTTTCTTAAAAGGTACACCTTCTTAATATTTTCATAACTCAGAGGTCTTTGTTTGGATAAGGCCAATGCAAAGCCACCAGGGAGAGGTGGGAGCTGCAGGGCGACTGTGTTTGAGTCATGTTGCCAAGGCAACCTGCAGAAAGTCCTCTTGTAATTCATGCTGCATAACTGTGATCTGGCCATGTAAAAGAGAGGAAGCACATCAGCGTACCCGCCTGAAGAAGCTCAAGTTCTCACATGGCAGCATTTGTTCTAGTATTAGTTCTGTGTCACTGTAACGGGTGATGAAAAGTTGCGTTTGTTGTCTGCGAGCAGCTGAAGGCAGCCAGCTGGAGTCACGTGAAATGCTTTCCATGAAAACAGAGGAGATTCAAATGGGCGACAGAGGGAAACCCAAAGAAGGGACACAACAACATCTGACCGAAGAAGCCCCTCATTAGCACTGAGCTGTAGGCTAGCAGGCCTAGCCAGCTGCAGCGCTAGCTTCCTGACTACAGTGCAACATCT
>JAPZEB010000002.1:28341408-28376253 GCA_029783705.1 Chaetodon striatus | reverse complement strand
GACACAACAACATCTGACCGAAGAAGCCCCCCTGGGAGGTCGGTTAGAGCAGCGAGCTGATGTGACATAGTGCCCGGCCCGGTCTCTCCTGGGACCAAGAGAGCAGTGTGGGGGTCTGGAGCCCCTCCATAGACTCACTCTCGCCTTTGAACTGTGTGTGTGTGTCGACAGCCATTAGTTGGGTCAGAGCCTCTCATTGTGTGTGTGTATGTGTATTTTTGTGTGTGTCAGTGGGGTCGAAGACAAATGGCCAAATTCACTCATCACATCAGCTGCCCCTGTGGGAGTACCAGCAGCAGGAGAACAGAGGGGGACAGAGCGGAGGAACAGAGCTCTGGTTTCTCTCTCTTTCCTCCTTCCCCTCTGGCCTTCTTACCCTCCTTCCCCTCCTCCCTTCCTGTATGTGCCCTTCTCACACTCTTCCTACTGCCCTCGCTCCCCTCTCCTCCGTCCTATAGACAGGCTCTTATCTCAATGGAAGAGGAAGTGGATGGGAGGGAGCCTCTGGCCACTTTGACCCAATTAGTTAGGCTAATTAAGAGGGGCTACGGCCTGTAGGTCAGAGCTCAAACACACCAAGAGACAGTGAGGCTGCATCCACACCAAATCTCTAAATGGCATTATACATTGAAAAGATCTTCATACACGGGAGTGTTTTAGCATTCTTTCAGGATTAATATCTGTCCATACTAACACATTTCTCACACATCACATCACATGAACATTAAAGTGCACTAAGCATGTTCGTGGCAGTGTAAACAGGAAGCGGATTGTTTACTCTGTGGTAGGGCTGTCATGATAACTACAACACTGCAATACTGCCACACTGAAAAGTCAACCGCAGGTGATAGCAAGCGACCACCACAAACCCTACATTCATGTTTTTTTTCCACAGGAGTGCTGTGTATTTACTCTATGTGACAAATGCTAGCTGCATGACGAGGTGCTGAGCATCTATTTTGCGCTGCATGTTGCACGTTTGACACTTTTTCCTGGTCGTCCAGAGTCTAAAAACAATTCAGCTTTGGGTAACACACTGCAGCCACACATCACTACCAGTCTATACCCAGCAGTCCAAACCTTTGTGGAGGATAGAAAGGACAAATACCACTAAGACCAACATTTGTATTGCTGAAGAAAAAGGAGAAATGGATACTGAACCCACACAGACTGGTGGGTCTGTCATTTCTTTCTACGTACTTCAACCTTTCCCCATCGTGAGACGAATGTGGTTGTATGCATCATCGTTTTCAAAATTCTCTGTTTCTGCCAGTCCAGACAAAAACACAACCCTGGAGTCTGGAGAATGGGGTCAGCACCATTCTCAAAAGTCTCCATTTTATGGGTTTGAATATGCCGAAGTGTGGACAGAGGTGTGTGTGTGGCAAAAGTAATGTGTTTCAAAATGAAAACATTAACATGGAAGAAGCCCAAAAGACAGTGAGACTTATGACACAACTTTGTTATAAGAATACTGGTACCAGTACCCTAGTGGGAGATAACACTCTTTACCAAAGCTTTCATACTGGAGAAAGTTTTAAAGAAAAAAAGAAAATTTGTGACTTTTTTATTTCTCTAGCCTTTACTATCAGAATCTGTAAAGAAAACAGCGACAGCTACAGTAAATGAATTGCAGCAGTAAATGTCATCCACGTAACAGCTGTTTGGCAAAGCCACATTTGCATGCAGATGTCCATGTATTGAGTGCTCCTCCACTGTACGATAGTTGTGCCGCAATCCAGATGTCTGAACCAGCTCTGGCACTCTGATCAGCTCCTTCAAAGGCCCTTAAAAAATATGAAGGACACTCTCTGACAGCCCGGGGGACTAACCTTCACCGTGAGGCCTCGCCGCTCGCACATGACATCACTCGCTGTGGCCTCCAGCCAACAGCCATGGATGCGCAACACATTTTATGTTGCAAGAAAAACAGTGCAAAAATAGTGGAGCAAAGGGTACCAAGCAGCGGTGTCCAATAAAAGAATGTTGTTAAACCAGGCTTGTGAAACACTCAGTGGAATATTTCTCCCTATTGTGTACTATGGACAGTAAATTTAAGCTGGCCCACTATGCTAGGCTTTGATTTCATAGGAAAGAAGCCAAAAGCACCGCGGTAAATGTCCCTCTATACGTGTGATTCATACTGTTTGTGTGTGAGGATGTGTTTTCAGGGCATGTTCAGTCTAAAAGCTAGCAGTGTTTTTACTGTGATTGTTCCTTTCCTCACCTCTCTTGTGCAAAACAGGCTAATAGCTACTCTGACAACACACTGAAACATGAATCCATTCATTAGAAAACCTCCCGGACTTCCTTGTGTTCTCCCAAACCACTTATCTGACTCTGACTCAACTGGAGCCTTTTTGTCAGGACTCACAGTGTCTGCTTCACCTGTCATACAAAACAGGACATTTCTTTGTTGGACCTGTTTGTTTACTGGTTGCTTATCTCCCAAAACTCCTGGGGTAAGGCAACACAAACACGGCCGAGAGGAAGGAAGGAGCGTCCTTCAAAAACCTCTTCAACACCCAATTATCCTTTTCATCCCCAAAAAGAGGACGCAAACAGGAAAAAAAAGATCATTCTGCATCCAGGAACCGACATAGCCAACAACAGTTTAGTGGAGTAGAACGTTGACGCCCGATCCTGACCTGCTGCTGACAACAAGGGCAGAGAGGAAATGCTCTGATGACTTCAAAAGTGCACTAACATGCATCAACACTGAGCTAAGAGAGCTGCAGCTGATCACAACACGAAAGTGGACACAACCAGATCACATTTTAGTGTTTGTAATTTGACATGGCAACAAATTTGACCAACTTTAGCAACAGTAACATGCTAAGACACTGATAATGAGGAAGTACTTGTGTGAGGACACTGAGACTTAATTGTCATCTCATTTGAGGACATTTGGACTTAATTATCGTTGGCAATGTTACGTTTTTTGTACTCATCGGGTCCTACTGATCCCAAATAGCTAGGAGAAATTAAAAAAGCATACCAAACAGAAGTTTGGGTCCCAGGAGGTTAAGTCAACAGTGTTCTTTTCAATACGGCATCAATATAATACATTAAGATAAAATTTGTGTTTAAACTTTATGTAGTTGGATTTTCTCGCTTCAACTAGCTGTGCTATTTTAGTGGAGGGAGAATGTGGGAATGGGAGGCAAACAGTTTCAAAATTAAGACTTCTCACTAAATAAGTGCTGGTTTGTGGATAATATGCACACCAAATTAAACACTAACTTGAGTTCAGGCCTCAACTCCATCACTTTCTCTTCCTTTTTCAATAGAAGCAAGATTTGTTTGTGTTCTTGTGCCTCCCCAGAGTTCCCTTAATGCTTTCTGTCTACAGTTTGCTGCTTCTTGTTTAGGAGAGAGCATATCTATTGGCTGTTGACAATGCTCACGTCATTGAACTTCACTATTTGCATGAGCCAAGAAAAATGGAAAATAACATCACATGTTTGATTCCATAAGCTACGAAGGCTGCAGTTGCTCAGTCCATAGGGACATGGGTTGAGAACCGGAGGGTCACCAGTTCAAGTTCCTGTACAGACTAAATATGGAGCTTGGGCTGGTAGCTTGAGAGGTGCCAATTCACCTCCTCAGCACTGCCGAGGTGTCCTTGAGCAAGCTCCAACCCCCAACTGCTCAGGGCGCCTGTTCAAGGTAGGCTCCTCGCTCAAGTCGATATCTTTCCATTTAATGCATGTATAAGTCCTGTAAGTATTTCTTCTTCTTCTTCTTCTTCTTCTTCTCTTAACTTCGACATTAGGAAAAGGCTGACTTGAGACAACTTGACACAGTACACCAAATGATCTAAATCACAGGAGCAGTCTCTTGATTTTATTCCAACTTAGGAAATTTGTCTGCAACAGTAAAATCAACTAATGCCAGCATGAGTTGACAGTACAGCTGTCAGACCTTTTAAACAGTTTTATCATTATGCTTACCTTGAGTATCGAATTCAATGGTGTGGCAATCTGACTGGCTGAGGCTCCACGGACAGTAGAAGACAGATCCTCCCTCTGTAACATTAACCTGCCTTGTGTTGGCCTTGGGAGCTCCTACCACCACACTCACACTGCAAACAGGAGACAAAAAGAGAGACGACTTGCTGTAAATCAAATGTTACATGTTTACCAAACCACAGGATCCATATGAACCTGCATTTCCTTACCAAACCTTTGCCAAGATTTGTAGCTCTCAGCCTGGCCTCAATTAAAAATTGCATTCCAGACCTCCCACTTGACAGCTTTACACATGATGCAGTACGCACATTTTACCGCTTAGCGAGCTGCATTCTGACTCACAAGCAAAACATTTTAACAGGTTGCAGCACCATTTTGCATAATCCCATACAACCAGGGGGAACTGCTGCCATGACATGTGCACATGTGATGCTCACAGATGCATTTGCTCCGCTTGTGCAGTCAGAGACACACAAAGAGAAACACTCACATGGTCACATATGCATCCCTGTGGGGCAGATTCAATAAGAAAACACAAAAGCAGACAGGCTAAGTGGAGTCACACTCTTGTTTCTTCAGCTGTGGCACTAAACTTCCATGTCCTTGGAGCTACATTGTACAACTACAGGAAGGGCAGCCGACCACTTCAACTGACACAGAGAGAGTCAGTGCGGTTACAGGTGAGCTTTCAGAGATGAAAGAGAAGCAGAAGAGGAGAGCGATGACATGTTAATGGAGAAAACAAAGATTTGAGCTTGGTAAAGTTGAAAAAAAGGTTCCCCTGTAAGATAATGTGTCTTAAGTGGAAGGCTTAGCCATTACCTCATTCTGGACCCACTTGACCCGACAAGCATCACAGACACAGTTGCTGGCATTGATGTGGGTAAAGCAGGCATGGGACCATTGAGACCAGACGGTGTCTAGGGGGCTCCAAAACAGGAAGAGCACACCCTTTCCTGCCCCAGATCTTCCACTAGTGCATGAACGTTTACATTTTGGTTAAACTTAGCCTTCTGCCCCCAAGGGTAACTACTCAGCAGGGTCCAGAGGAAGACAGGAGAGCCAGCATGAGTCAAAAAGCAGTGAAACTTTTGCAATATCCCATGTAATCCAAGATAATTAATCCCACTGAACCTATCTATTACCTCAGATGTCAAAAGTTATGGAATGGCTTGTGGAAAAAATTGAACTAAGGTGGGCCAGAGTGCGTTGGTGGTCAGCACAAAGCAATCAAATCATTTCAGCATCTCTGGTTTTGGAAACACACAACAGTGGGAGAACAAAGGGAAGGTCACAGAGCAGAGGTTTTGAGTTTAGTGTCACACCATTACTGTGGTCTTGATACCTCAGAAGAGATACAGTGCAATGCCAGTTCTAAATGTGGAACAGAGACTCCCGGTTTGTGTTGGAAAGAGAGAAAAAGAAACAAACCGGTCCAACTTGGAGTGCAAGAAACAGTTTCTGACCACATATGCAGACACAGGAGTATCCCTGTAGAGCAGCGGAGCTCAACCTGTACAATAATCTAAATCACAGAGAGGCTTGCTGGTCAGAGATTCTCACGATGAGACAGCTGAGGATCTCCCTCTCACTGTCTCAAAATGTACACACAGATATGCAAGCAGTCAGTAAATATTTAACACGTGCAGACCACACTCTGTTAAGTACAGCAGAAAAGTACATCTACAAGTCAGCACTCCTGCCACCTGCAAGCAATAAATATCTGTAAAAATAAATAGAAAAGATTTACTTTAAAGCTCCTATACCACTGCAAAAAACCCTAACACCAAATATGTATAAAGAGGGCTGGATACAGTATTATAGGCAGGGCACAATCATAGAGGTATAATATTACCTAGATACCGGATCACAAGATGGCGCCTATTCAGTCCTATCAAGTTGCTCATTTAGCACATACGTCAAAAAAACTTCTAGTTTCTGGGTTTAATTCCACGGTATGCTGCCCAGTGAATTTGTGCAGTGGTGTTTCTCCCGCTGGCTCCGCCCATGAGTTCCCGCTGGGCTTATAGACTTTACATTGCAGTGATGTCACAGATTTTTTAATCATTTGGCTCAAGTAAAGTTTTACAAATATAAAACTACCATGGATAAGAAAGGTCGAAGGTGTCCTGTCCATTATTTATCATCTCCAGCTCTGATCGACAGGGATGAAAATACAACACCCAAATAAACTCGCTGATATTCACTCCTTTTTTCAGCACGATACAATAACACACCACCATGAAATACAGTCCATCTTTGTCCAAGCAGCGATTGAACATCATTCAAAATTTGTCTGCACAGAGTTTGAGAGAGAAACTAAATAAGTAACAGATTTAAAAAGAAGTAACCACCACCAACACTTTCACTGGCACTCATGATGCTTTATACTGTTCATGTACATGACACCAAATGTGACACACAAGAAAAAAAGAGCAGAAAGGCACAGTTCACCTACGGCTCTGGTCTGGTTTCCCAGTTTTTAAAATGACTTGTATTTTAAAATACATATATACACTAATTATAGTGCTGAACACAGCTGTAAAAGTTGCAGAGCAGACAGGAGAACAGCGATCAACTGTTAAAACCCTTTAGAAATAGTCACACATATGCAATACATGCAGGAACATGTATACACTAAGAAGGCCAAGGAAATTGGAAGCCGCAGCATCTTTTTGTTGAATCAGATTTGACCGGGGTCCAGCCGTATTCGGCTGTGGCAGCTTTTCAAAGGGGAAAAATACAGGAAATAACATAACAAGCAGATCATGCTTTAATCAGCAAGTTGGCAGCTTAAGCGGGTTTTCACTACCTTGTACAGATACACACAGATGTGCACACACACACAAACACAGATTGATAGTAATCTTAAAGTACCGTAAATGAGGAAGAATTAGCATTTAATGGGTCTTTATCTGGCGAGGATCAGTCTGAGCTGGCATTTCCCCGCCCTTCACCTTATCTGCTAGATGTGTGCTCAAAAGGTAGAGTTTTAGTTTCATTAGCATGTAATGAAGCTGTGACTGCAGTCGGCTGAGTGCTCTTTACAAATTCCTTTGTGAAGGGAGGTGGAGTGTACGGCCGTCTCTTGGGATGGGTATGCAAATGTATGTAATTGGTAGGGGGGCGACGTTCCTCAGCTGTTCAGATGAAGGACAGACTCATCAGGTTGTGTCCAGGCAACTCTGGCTAAAGTGAGACTGTTAACAGAGGGATTAAAAGCAGCACCATCACAGGTTTGATGGGGATCACAGCAGGCAAAGCTCAGGATGCATCTGTAAAACCATGACCAATCTTAATCGTGTTTTGGCTACTGGAGAATTAAACCAATTTTCAGTTGCTCATTTGTTGGTTTCGAGTTGCTATGGACAAATAGCAAACCCATTTCACAAGAGAGACTTAAGCAATGACCTAGTGGTAGAGAAGGAGGATGAAAAGCATTAGTGGCCTCACCATGTCTAGCACAGTCAACCACACCAGCTGCCATACAGCAGCCACTAACGACCTCCAACCCCCCAGCAGACAATTAAGCATTAATTAAACTACTGTAAGTGATTCTGGCTGCAAGTGAGGAATGCGTAAACAACAGCTTCACTGTAACCAAGGACTGGGTTTGTCTCATTTGAAGCTCAATCAGAGGACTTTCTACAAAAAAAAATCTTTCACCACACCACAATTGCCAGAGTGTAACCACTATTTTATGTGGGGTTGAGAAATTAGGGGTGATGCAGAGTGCTGGAACTTGCTGATGTGACACTATCGTGCGTAGCTATGGCTAATAAGGTTTATGATGAGGTTACAGAAGGAGGTTGTCAGAGGGCAAATTCCTCTGTTACCCCCTGCTCCTTTAGTCCAAGCATTCCCCCCTCCATTCCACATTTAATTGTCTTCCAACCAGCTGCAAAAGCTGATGTCACTTGAACACTATTATAACCGCTTTAAGCTTGAAAGGGGGGAAAAAATTTAAATCACATTTGTAAAGCCTGCCAGTGCCGGCTGGAGTCACCACCTGCAGTCATAAACATGGATCAACAAATGCTATGGCACAAAGGGAGCCAGTGGGAAAGAATAGCCTTCAAACCTCAGGAACACCTGAGTAAAACATGTACAGTGACCCACAGAGTTAACACTGAGCTATCAACACATGCTTAAACACTGGAGTGGTTCCATATCAGTAAAGAAACGATGCAGTGACCTGATTTGAGCCAGAGGCAGCTCTTGACCTTCGCTGCTCCTTCTCCCACAGTGGAGAAGTGGAGCCAAAATACAACAAACATCTCAGAAGAATCACTTCACCAGCATAATTAAAAGTCCAGTGTGTAAGATTTAGGGGGATTTTGTGGCATCTAGAGGGGAGATTCCAGATTGCACCTAGCTGAAACTTCTCCAGGTTAGAATTCTATCAGTGTTGGAGAGGTTGTTACAGGGAGTCAAATTATCCACAGAGGTCTCTTCCTCTCCAAATGAAATGGACCAGGTGATTAGAAGTGGTAAAAATCTGAACAAAGCAGTTTCACATCACAAATCAGTGTTTCTTTTACATTGTTTGGCATGTGGAAGATGAGCAGCTAGCCTGGCACCTTATAATCTGTGCTCACATTTTTTCACTCATAACTTAATGTGTGCTCACCCTGTTTCTGATTTAACAGGAGCCAAATTGTCTGCATAGGTCTTTTCCTCTCCAAAACAAGCAGAGTAGTTGATTAATAAAGCAGTTGTATGCTAAAAATCAGTGTTTCTTCTATATGGTTTAGAATGCTAAAGATGAACTGCTAGCCTGATGACTGCAAATGTGTTCTCACCTTGTTTCATTGATAACTTCATGTGTGTTCACCTTATTTCCGATCCACACATTCAGGAGGTTTCTCCTCCCCAAAACAAATGGACTGGTGATTAAAAGTGATTAACACTGAATAAAGCAGT
This sequence comes from Chaetodon striatus, assembly GCA_029783705.1. Classification (NCBI taxonomy): domain Eukaryota; kingdom Metazoa; phylum Chordata; class Actinopteri; order Chaetodontiformes; family Chaetodontidae; genus Chaetodon; species Chaetodon striatus. Next base: position 28,367,359 of record JAPZEB010000002.1, on the reverse strand, counting down.
TTGATGTTCAGCATGTCAGAGATGGGCTGGTAGCCTTGCACCTGCAAGAGTGTGTTTAGCTTTTTTCTCCAATGACTTAAGATTCAGACGTACAGAAGGTTTTAACTAGCCATATTCTCCCCATCTCCCTCTCTCAAAAAACAACAGGACCTGGTAATTTCAACCACTAAAAACACTGAATAAAGCAGTTTCACTTATAAAAAAATCTGTGTTTTTCTCACGCTCTTGTAGGGGCTGCTAACTGTGGTGGCAAAAATGCAGAAACTTATATGACCCTATCAAGAGCCAGTGTTTGGTTTGTCCGTTCTTGACTATTAGAAACATGGTGGTGCAACATGGTGATCTCTATACACAACGACCCTGTCCCTATGTAGATATGAGCGGCTTATTCTAAGTTATCGAAAACACACCAATTCTTATTTTCAGGTGACAATACACAAAGGAAAAAATACTAAATGAGTCATATTACTTTGCTGCCAATATATCGCCCTAAATCCTCCTCACTCGACCTTGAATTGACACCTGGGTCAATGGGAGTAGACGTGTTGGTTGACATGATGGAACAAATTAATGAATAATTGTATGATGTCATTCTGCAGCAATATTGACTTTTTTCAAAGCACGTGTGGGCACTTAAAAGTGAGATCAGCTGAATGACAGAAGCGCAAGTAGTATGTGATGACTTATTCTAAACCACATGGAGCCATACGAACAGTCTCGCATCATCTCAGAACCAAGGCCAGACAGAAGCTGTTTGACTCCTTACTGCTGCCATATGGATGATCGTCTACACACACACACACACACACACCGCATACACACATGTTCTCAGTGCTGCTGTCCAGGAGCCTGAAGATGATGAGAGTAGCAGTGCCTGCTGGGATGGCGTGCGCCGCTGCTGACTACAGAGAGTCTACTGTGCTGTGCTGAAGCCACATTTTTTGTTAACGGTCAGATGGTACAGTAAGAAGCAGATAAAGGAGCTGTATGTTGCTTTAAAGGCCTGGAGCAAGTCACATCTTTTATGACAACCTGCCAGGAGCCATTGAGATCTGAACGCACACAGACCAGTGTTGATCAGATAAACAGTCCAGTCTGTTGAGGATCTGCTCCCACTTTCACCACAAAACCACTTCCTTGGTATCCTCAAAAGGATAATAGTGTTGGGCAACAGGTGGCCTGCAAATCACAAGTGCTGCTCGCCAAAGTAGCCAAACAATGTTGTTTATTGTCACACAGGAAATATTTGAAATTATAGTTTAGACTTGATGATTTTACGCTGCTCTGCAGCTGGGTAAGAGTCAACCGCCTGCTAACGAAATCAGCATGTCCACACCAAGCTGATTTAACAATTGTTGTTTTTACTGACCTTTCAGCAGGCAGAAATCATTCCGCAGTCCCTTTTACACTGCATATCCATGACGGGTATCTTACGCCATTGTTCTGCCTTGCCATTTAGTTTAAAATGTACCATCGCTGAATGGGAGGTGGAGTGAGTAACAGTGATAAGGTGATGTCTGTGTAATAAAAGACAGCCGACAGGAAAGGTGTGCTGTTATAACAACGTGATGTGTGTGTGCAATCCACCATCAGGAGATCTTAAAAAGCAGCAGGTGTTTTCCATAACTGCTTGTCCTGGGGGGGGGGGGGGGGTTTAACTGTCATGTTTGTTGGGGGGTTTATTATGTACCAATAGTGGACGCGGTCTGTAGGGGTCCAGTGCATACATTATGTCACACTAGAGGCCGATGGTGTTGTGTTTGACATCAGGCCCATCACACCTCTTTTGCTTCCAAAACACAGATGTATCGAAATGTGTTCCCCTGTCAAATAACGTTTCCTTTCTATAAATGCATAGCTCCCCCCTCGGTGGTTAGGCTGGGGTTAAAATGAGGTACTGAATCTTTAAGGCCACCCTGGGATCTTAATTATAAAATGATAAATACCCTTTGAATAAGGTGGGATAAAACAGTGGCTGGGGTGGGTGCTTAGGCATTGCATCTTCAAGGGTTAGTGCTAGGGTTTTGGCTCAGGTTTAGGTAGGGGGAAAGTGTCAATGACACACTGGCATGCTTAATAAAATTATACACAGGGGCAGCATTATGCTGGCGTTGTTTGATTAAACACATGACCAGCTTAATGAATGGTCTTCGTCACAGGATCCCTGTACAGAAAGGGCTTGTGACTGTATTATAGCGTCCTTATGGGTGCTTTTACAGTTAATGTGTGAAAATCAGCAGCTGTTTTGTCAGAACCACCAACCATGCTAAAAGAATTTCACAAGTGACAAGTGAGAAATCTGAAACATCCTGCTGCTTCTAAAAAACATCAAATTGACTTGCGGTTGAGCCTATGCATTTTCTCATACCAAACTGTTTTCCCACCCCTCAAAATACAACCATTCCCTCCCCTTTCACAGTCCAACTGCCCTAAAAATCCTCCTGCAGGGAGTTTAACTGCTGGCGGTTCACACCTCTCCACAATGCCCACGTCAGGGGGTCCAGTCTTCTCACCTCAGGATAGAGAGACTGTTGTATTAAACCTGGTGATAGGGGGGGGTGAAGCAGCTGTTGAAACACTTTGTCTGTGCACCCCCCACAATCCCAGCACACATGCATGCACACAACACATATCCAGAGACAGTAATGGCCAAAAGTTACGTCTCGTTTCCATCTCAAATATGAGGTCTGATGCTAATTTGAATTAGAACTTCATAATGCACAAGATGGCGTCATTTGCTTATTGCTATAAAAAGGATTGCCTTTATCAAGTTACCATGGATGTGAGTCATTTAGTGACCTGGGGTTAAAACAAACCAGGCCTGCTGGCAGTCAGAGATTAAATCTAGCAAAGTATGAGTCAGGACGACCCTGACCAATAGCTAGCTCCACTCCAAAGTAGACATGACGTCCTCCGGGCATTCCCAACCCGGCGCAGCAGACGTGACAGCAGGGTCCACGGGCCCTTTAAACACATCGTCACCCTCCACACTGACATCTTTTTCCAGTGAAACGCACACAGGCTCATTATTTAAAGCCCCCCTTTTACCAACAGACCGGTAAAAGCTAGACAGGCACTTTATGTTAAAGACAGACTGCAGTGTAGGCGTGCTATCCAGACTGACCTTTACTAATGTTCCCAACCTACTGGCCTGATTATCAAAGGTGCGCACAAAGTTTGACAACAGAAAATTAAATCTGCTTTTCAGGAAGCCCATAAATTAAGAAAAAAAAGAGTCATAGTTAAAACTCCTCCAATGGAAAACAGCAAACAATTTCTGCCGTCAGACAAAGAGGTCCATTGTCTGCACGCAACGACGAGAACCTGGATGAAGAAAAGCTTGGCAGCACAAATATACAAGGAACAGTGCTCCTGCAGCTCAAACACTCACTGGTTTGATTTAGAAACAGGTCCGTAGAAAAGGACAGCAGTGAAAACAATAACAGAAACGAGGCTGATCATATATGGAGAGATGCAGAGAAAACATTTGTGGCCAAAAGGGATTTCAGTCCAATGTCAATATTAGTTCAACTCTAACCCTGTTTGAGAGGGTAAACTTCAGGAAAGTGACCTACATGGACTGGCTGACCTCAGCATGTTCTCGTCATGGCAGAACCATCCGTGAGCTAATGCACATCACTGACACGTCACTGGAACACACACAGGGACTGGAACATATTACTATCTCCATCAGAGGGTCATCCATCATTGGACATGGCTTTTTAAATGGCACTATAATCTCACTCTGCTCAGTTAAAGTCCCCAAAACAAGTTATTAAAGGTCCAGTGTGTAGGATTTAGTGGGATATATTGGCAGAAATGGAATGTGATATGAGAAGTATGTTTTCTTTAGTGTATAATCACCTGAAACTACAAATCATTGTGTTTTCATTACCTTAGAACGAATTATTAATATCTACATAAAGAGCAGATCCTTATCCATGGAGATCGCCTCGTTGTATCACCATGTTTCTACAGTAGCCCAGAACGGACAAACCAAACACTGGTTCTAGATAGGACCATCTGTAGTTGGCAGTCAGAAAAACAGCATTTTTTTAAACCTATTTAAATCATCTGGTCCAGAACCAAACCCAGTCTGCATAGTTTTTGGTCAAACTTTGAAAGAATCCCGTGCTATCTTACCAAATAAGCCAACGCAGTTTCACTACTCTCTTGGTAAGGCATTTGATCCTTTTAAACTGGAAGCAACACACTCCCTCACCTTTACTCACTGGGTCAGAAATGTTACGTCTTTTTTAAAGTCAAAAAACTCAAACACACACTCAAAGGGTCCTCTCAAACCTTTATTAAGATATGGAGTCCCTTTTTGATTAGCCACAGGAACCCCTCGATAAAGAATAAGGTGGTACCTTGTTGCATGACAGCAGAGAGCAATCCCCCTCTTTTCTTTCCTTTTCCCCTCTCTTTCTACATTTGTTTGAGTAATTAATACGATTATTTGGTGAGGTTCTGGTAGCTTCCCTCCTTTACCTGAAAGTCTCTTGTAAACTATAATCCTATAGATGGATGGGCAGGGTGGTACGTATGAAATCAGGGTTCTGATTTAAAGTTGCCACTATATATATATGATGAACAGTGTTTCTTTATCGTCAGGGGAGGAATGGTTGAATTCATGTCAAATATACATGTTTTGTATCTTTGTTGTGGGACAAAGACATTGAAAATCAATAAAATGTATTAACAAAAAGAATAATCTGGTGCGCATATTTTGGAGAGGGAGAGACTAAAGCACATAATTCGGTTCCTGGTAAATACCTCCTGAATGACTGGATCTTAAATTATCACAGCGTAAGGTGAGCACATATTAGCAGGTGTTAGGCGAGTGGCCTATCTCTGGTATGCCAAACAGCATTGAAGAAACATTAATTTGTATCATGAAACTGCTGTATTCAGTGTTTTTACCGGTTTAAATCACTGGGTTCTGTTTTTTTGAGAAGATGAGACCTGTGCGGATCATTCAGTAAATGAGTCGTTAATATCTACATAGAGAGCAGGTCCTCATCCATAGAAACCCCCTTGTTGCATAGCCAAGTTTTTACAGTAGCCCAGAACAGACAAACCAAACACTGGCTCTAGATCAGAGCCATCTGTAGTTGGCAGCCCCTTCTGTGACGAGCAGTGTCAGAAAAACACTGATTTTTATTTATTTTTTTTAATCATGAAATGGCTTTATTTGGTGTTTCTACCTGTTTATATCATCTGGTCCCTTAGTTCTGGAGAGGGGGGGGGACCTCTGCAGATAATTGGACTTCAGGTAAAAACCTCCTGAATGACTGGATCTTAAGTTATCAAAGACAAAAGATGAGCATATATGAGCAGTTGTTGGTCTAGCGGCCCCTCTGTGACATTCCAAAGAGCTTTAGAGAAGCATTTATTTGTAATGTGACACTGCTTTATTCGTTTTTTTTTTTTACAGGTTTAAATCAAGGCCCCCGGTAAAAACCTCCTGAACATAAACACAGAGAGAATTTTAACCAGAAGTCTCAGCTGGTTGCAATCCTCACTGCTAGATGCCCCGGAATCCCCCTAAATCGTACACACTGTTCCTTTAAAATGTATGTTTTTGCAAAAATGCAACATTCAACAGGCACCAGAAGCTGTCTCATCCTTTTATACACTCCAGGCTGGGTCTGTTATTATTTACAGCCCCTGACCTTTGGCTCCTTCTATCTCCAGTATGATCCACTCCCTCATCCCTGCCTGGCACCGCAAAAAGAGGAGTCAGTTTCTGTTGTATGATTATGAAGTGTTCGAGATGAGTCCTCTGAAGTTCCTCCCATGATGGAGAGGAGGGTGTATGTGGGGAATGGCCTACATGTGAGGAGTCGATCTTCACTCAACATGAAATAACACACACACACAACAGGGGGCCATATATCCTCCTGCCCTTCCTGTGTGTATCTGACCAGAGCCGTGACACACTGTTCACAGACACTATCCTCAGGCGTTCTTCCATGGTGGGCCGTCTGCCAGTGTCCAAACATAATTTTATTATGGCAGGCCGAAGGGCATGACAGACCCGCATATATAACGTGATGTCAAGGGTAAGCGCCAAACTGGGAGAAAGTAAGTCTTTGTGTTTGCAGGGCATCTACATCTGCCATCAGTCTCATTTCACTGATATACCCTCTGTGGTCCAACCAGTGATGAACACAAGTTTAAGTTGGAGCCAGGCGAACAGCAGCTCATCCTGACAAGAAACTCCCTGTTCAACCTTCAACTGACCTAACTCTCCCACTCCCAGTGTCTCCAAAGTGTGGGCGATGATGTGACGGCAAAAACAAAAGATAACAGAAGCTCATTTCATCACTCTACTGATAGACTGTACCTCAACTTCTAAGAAACTGTAAAGGATATGTGGCACATGAATGTGGTCGGCAGATAAAGCAGTGAGTCATGATCTTAAATCTGCCCTCGTGTACTCTGTTTTGTTTGACATTTGACTTCTGAATACATATCATCCACAGGAAAATTACAGGGCGCTAGATCATACGAGTCTACACTTAAACATTATTCCTGTTCTTCACATAAAGACCATTGTCTCATGTCTCCTCCTCCTCCACGACCATGGTGTCTCAACTGTAAAAAAGTTCAGATTAAGTCATCAGTGAGATGACGTCTATGCCGTCTTACACTTAATGAGTCGAGGAGAGATGATGGGGGAGAGAGGCTAGACAGTGGGGGGATGGATGAATTAAAAAGCCCTGCAGAATGACATCAGCATAGGAGGAAGTGAGGAGGGGGATGCTGGAGAGAGAAGAGGGGTTCATGCATTCAGGCTTCACGTCCTAAATCATACCTCTCTACTGAAGCTTCCCAGGCAGAGAGATGCAGACCAATAGCAGGCAGGGTTTTAAAGAGACAGCGAGGGCCAAAGGGAAGAGGGGGGAAATCTCCCCATGTCTGAGTGTCTGCCGTCCAGGGAAGTGGGGAGGAGAAACAGGGAAACTAGAGCTGCTGCTGGCGGCCCACTCGGCACAAAGCCCTCTCTCAAAACCCAGCATGCTGGCTGGTTGAACAGTGGGCTGAGACACCGACTCAGCCAGGAAGTCTGATTATGTCTGAGTGAAACCTTGACTGCGGCTGCATAACCTTTTGTTAATGATTATTACGATTACAGGGTTGGGTCCAAGGCTCACCAAAATGCACTGCATGGCTAGCAGCACAAATGCAGATCTGTCAGCAGCTGAATTAACCCATGCTTTGTTTTTTGCTGCATCCCTGTTGATATAAACACTACATGCTCCCAAGACAGTCAGAATGTCCCACACTATTATTTTCTCCTCATACTAACGGGGTATTAGAGCTGACCACAGGCATGTATGCATGAGTTTAAGTCCCTGATGCCAGAAGTCTCTTAAGGAAGAATGCAGAGACAATCACAGTATGCTGGGTGTCACAGGGATCACATCCATGCTGAGCTGAGCCAGGAAGCATCACAATCAGCTGCAGCAGAGCAATAAGAAGGGTTGCTAAATGTTGGGGCTAACAGGCTTTTTCGGGGCAGAGCAGGTTAAAAGGTCAGAATTAAATGTCATTTTGTCTGCAACATGATTTGACAGCCAGTCAAAAAAGGTTTTGGTCTTTGTCTGGGTTCGTTCACTCTTTTAATTTAACATTATTTAGACTTTGATGTTTGAATCATTTCGCTCATAAATGCAATTTCCTGAATATATTCAATTAAAGTGAGCTGTGTGCACAGTGGGGGCGTGCGCGCTGTGCGTAAAGCATGTATCCAGTGATCCTAGTGTATACACAAAATCTTGATTTAATGCCAGAGCCACAACAACATCCCACAAATGGATCTCCCTTTGGAAACTTCCTCTATAACTTTAACAGGGGGGGCTGTAAATGTTCTGAAGTTTGGCAAAAACATACAGACCCATGGAAAGTTTGCACGCTGCGCGCAACATATTTGTGTACAACTGGGGGTATCGGTTCTGTGAAGCGCCGAGATACAATTATAAACAAATGTTTGAGAGTGTGCTGGAGCTTGCTGCTGAAAAGCCAATTCTTTCTTTATTATTATTAGACAGAAAACGGAAAATTGCATTCATTCTGTGTTAATGAAACTCACCTGGCAGAATCAGCCAAATAAAAGTCAACAGCATATCCGAAGTAGCTCCCGTTAGGTCCGCTGTAAACAGCTGGGTTCTCCACGTCCAAGTTGAACGCCTCGCAGACAGGCTGAAGAAAAGTGAGTAATAGCCCGCTGATACAAAGGAGTGAGCGAGTAAGGAGGGCTGCTCTCCCCGGCGTCTTTACGCGAAATCGTTCCAAGCCCATATTTGAGAATAAATTAATCCACCCAAGTTTGTTTTAACCTGCGAGATTGTCCCAGTTTTGTGGCGCTTTTGAGTCGGCAGATGAATCCTGAAAACAGTGGTGGAATACGGCTAAAACTGCATCCCTGTAACTCTAACCGGCCAGTATCTCATTAATGCTCCGTCAGCTCCTCTCTGCGTCCTCGCTCCTCTGTCTGCCTGCCTCTCTCCAGGCCCACGCCTTCTCTGCTCACCTACTCATGATACATGCAGCAGGGAGTTCCCACAGCCGTGACTAAAAGTTTGGAGGAGGAGGAGCCTGTGATTCCCTAAAAAGAGGAAGGCACATCTCATCCACTAACCTATCTCGGAATATATGTTTACCAGTGTGGTGGAAATGTGGTCACTGTTGAGTTCAGTGACTTTGTTATCGTTGACATTTTAACCAAAAGAACAATGGTTACAAAAATCCTCCTTTAAGTTTTATCTCAGGGCTATCTTGAGCTTTTGTGATTGAAGCTGTTAGAGAAGACAGCATGATAGGAGACGTGAGGGTCAATGACACTTCAGGCCAACCAATGTGGCCTATCATGCCTCTGCTGTCCATTCAATCTAATGGACAGGGGTGGACTGGCAACACGAAGCTGCCAAGTGACCCTAATTTGACACCCCAAAATCAAACTGATACACCATGTTTGCTGATCAACAAATAATCAATTTTAAAAACACACAATCTGTGCATTTATATTGTTTGTGTTGGGCTAATATATCAAACAAAACAAATTTTCCAAGGTTTTCCTCCCCACCTGTGTGCAGAGAAAGCAAAAATTCAAACTTCAACTAAGGTAGTGATCAACCTCACTTAATTTGACTTAAAGGTCCAGTGTAAAGGATTTAAGGGGTATATTGGCAGAAATGGATTATAATAAAATAATTATTTACCGAAAATCACCTGAAAATAATAATAGGCAAGTTTATTTTGCTCTAAATTGGGCCGTTTCTATCTACATAGAGAGCGGGTCCTCTTCAGTGGAGATCGCCATATTGGACTGCCATGTTTCTAACTGTAGAACAAACCAAACACTAGCTCAAGACAGGGCCATTCACTTTTTCATGTTAGCCACCATAGTCAGCAGCCCTCCACAACAAGCCAAACAAGATCGGTAAACGTAGATTTTTAAAAGTGAAACTGCATTATTCAGAGATTTTACAGGTTTAACTCACTGGGTGCATTTGTTTTGGAGAGGGAGAGACCTCTGCGGATGATTCGGCTCCCGGTAAAAACCTCCTGAATGTCTGGATCTCATTTTATCAAAGGAAAAAAGTGAGCACACTTTAGCAGGTGGTAGGCTGGTGGCCCATTTCTGCATAAAAGGCGAGTAACAAAAAAGAAACCCGCAAAACTGCTTTACTCAGTGTTTGTACTTGTCAAATCACCTGGTCCATTTATTTTGGAGAGGAAGAGACCTCTGCGGGTAATTCGGCTCCCTGTAAAAAACTCCTTAACAAAAAACACTGAAGAAATTTCAAACAGGAGTTCATACTTGGCACGCATGAGAAGTTTCAGCTTGTTGCAATCTGCTGTGCTCACTGCTAGATGCCACTGAATCCCACATACTGCTCCTTTAATAACCTGATTGTCTGAAGTTTTAAAAGATATTGCAAAACAGCCCATAGTGTATAACCACAGAACTAAATTATAACCAGCAAACTGTATCCACAGGAGCATGCATTCACACTACATATTCACTCAAGGCACACTGTATGTACAGTGAATAAGTATTTAACAAATCATTTTTATTGCTGGGCTTGCTCATGTTATGTCATATTATTATCAGGGTTAGCCTGGTCGTCTGCAGGGCACCTTTTATCAATGACTGCGGTTAAACCAGCCGACACTTGCAGCTCTGTGGTCAAATCAGCAAACGCTACAAAAGGGTATATAATGCTGGAATTGGTGAAAAAAAGACCAGGAAATTACAGAACTTCCTGATGGCCATTCTGCATCTGCGAGTAAATCTTTATCTCTTGAGGTTTTCACTGATAAGTCAGGAATTCAAACTGTTATAGAGCACTGATTTGTCACCCTTGTGAGCATTAAAAGCATTAACCTAAATTTTTTCAGTAATAATACTGAAGTTCTCTTTTCGTCACTTTGATGTTTTGCCAGCAGGAATACAAACTGCCGCTGCTCCACTGGTCAAATAAACCTCCCAAATATACATTTCTCATAATAAAGCGAGGACTTTTATTTACACAACTCCACACTAATTACACCTTTTGTCGCACACCCTTGCAACTCAATGTGTGATCCACATGTATTTCTATCTAATTACAGTGTTGATCTGATTCGGGCATATGATGTCCTTTGGTGCACTCAGAGGGGGGTGTGTGGGAAGATTTTGTATTCCTGCCTCTGAGTCACACGAGACCGAGGAAAGTGGTTAGGCTGCGAAAAGCAACTACTTGCTGAAATGAGACCTTTAATAAACCTATCCTGGCCGGCTGGAATTAGTGACTGTTGGTTTAGCTGATTCACTGGAAGCCTCGGAGATTGAACACAGGGGCCAAATTTGGCTGTGTGGCAGCAGCAACATGAACTCTCTGTCAAGTGCTGCTCGTATTTATAACCGGTCTGAAGCTGAAGCCGACACAGGGAGCGAAGTCTGACCGTAGACCGATGAGAGTAATCCAGAGAGTCTGGTAGGGGGCCAGTTCACAGCTGTCAGGGGCACATGATGGTTCAAAGCCCTAATCCTGGAGGGGTCTTGTTCTCTCAATCTGTTTTTAGAGTCCCCAGGATGAGTTGTAGATGAGGCAGAATTCAAGGCGTGGTTGACAGAGAGACAGAATATGTAGTAATCAACATTATTTGGAGTTCAAACTTTCCCTCTGAAGTCATGGTTTGGTTTTCACAAACCCCATCAAATGCAAACTCTGAAATGAGATGTTTGTGCAATCAACTACAAACACGCTGATGATTTAAAGTTCCAAAACTTTTTACCAGTATTGATGGGCTAACAGGTTGTAACATAACTTTACTTTCCCCAGTTTTTTGGGTTGCCTCTCAGGACTAAGGCCATATTTTCTGGGAAAATAAAGGATGTGACTTCATCCACATGCCTGAGTGCCTTGCCTCTCCTCAATTCCACTACAGCTCTAACAGTTTGCAACAGTAGCTAACACAAGCTAAAAAACAGAGTTAGCTAACATCAGCAAGCAACCTGCACCACAACACAAAGTCCACATATGCCGTGTTTTTGTCATATACATTTTGTAGTGGCGGATCTTCACTTAGTGCCCTGTAGCAACTCAGTCAGATCAAGAGCATGCGCTTGAGCACAGGGATTCTGGTCTGGGTCTGGGTGCCCTCTCAACCGTCCTGAGTCCCTGCCAGATCAGGACTCTGTCTGTTGCTGGCATTTCACAGATTACACTCCACTCTGCTGCTGGCTACGAGCCTCTTGTGAGCCCTGGGGCTAACATTTGCACTGGCTGAATTAGAGTTGCTACAGCGGCTAAGGTCTGAGCTGCTGTCTCTCCTACCGGAGGAGTAGTGTCCTAGTGTTAGGGAGTGAGGCAGACGGTCTGCGATCTGTGCTAGCTGGCTAATTCTTGTCTCATTTCTGGTCTGATAAACAATAAATCTATCAAATTCAGTGCCCCATATCATAATTTCAGTGCACCCAAATACTAAAAAGAAATCCTTATGTTAGAGGAAGCACTGACATGTGAAATATATTGTGATATTGTGGTTTTATCTGGATTATAGTAGTAGTAGTTGTAGTTGTTTATTTCGAGTATGTAAATAATACATGTAAATACAATAAGCAAATAAATAAATAATAATAATGATAATAGTACAAAATGCTAACTAACAATAGCTTTCAGGATAACCTGGATGAATTGCTAGCTAGATAAATACTGTCTTGAGTGGTTTGTGTCATTTAATTCATCCAGAATCCAGGGCTGATAATTACTTTATCAGCTAAAGTTACAAAGCAACCAGTGCCAGGTCAGTGCTGTGTAGCTTAGTAACAGCTAGCTGGCTATGTTAGCTTGCTAATGTAATTTGCAAACGGCAAGCCACTTAGTATTGTGGAGACAACGGTCCAAATGAACTAGAAGAACATTGCAGATAGTAACGTTATTCTAACAATGTTATCAAAAAATATATATTTTCCAGCTGTCAGTGGTAAGTCAGTGTTGTGATTGTGACTGTTCTGGCCGATGCCCAGGTGCTTGCTCATGGCTATGGCTTGTGAGCACCAGAGTGCAAGCAACAGGATGCTGACTGCAGCTCATTTTATGGCCTCAGGGAGAGGTCTCACTAATAGCAAGGATTTTCTGTTACTTACAGAACGTCTAACATGGTATATCATTTTGATTTGTGTCTCTGGATATTCAGACAGTCAGAAGCAATTGGAGTCGGTCATAGTCAGTGACACACAGCCCTATGACCTCACATATGAGGTTAGTCAGAGCAAATACCTTGGAAATAGATAATACTGTTATCAGCTCTCAGTCCCTTTAGTGTCTTCCTGATTGAATGGCAAAGCTGTAATGTGCTCTATCTGCCCACAATTATCTATTTGACATCGTAAAGGATCAGGATTTACAAGGAAATAGGAGAAATATTCCTTTAAAGTGTTTTGCCCTCTCTTTCTCTTCACTCTCATTTGTGTCATCCAGTAGCAACTTAACCTAGAAGCCAGTGTATACAAGTGTTCCGTTGAGCATATTTTGTGTGTGAAGCCAGAGCCTGTTCTGCTTTTTGGTGACGCGTAATTGGGTCTGGCTAACTGAACAGTATTTTCCATCTCCCTCCAACTGTGATTTCTGTTGAAAAAAGGGGGTGTGGTTTTGTTCCAATGCCTCTGCTTTGACATCATCATTTGGCCACTATGGCAACAGATCTGAAGTGCAGCAAAACACTTAAAGAGCATTTCACAGGACTCTACACAGCTGGCCAACTATTTTAAATATAGACCTGACACATTGGCACTTCTGCAAGGCCAGGCACATACATGTGTGAGCACATGCACTCACATGTACATTAACTCACTTCCGTCCTGGTAACTGAGCATATGTTTTCCGATATACTGGGTCAAATTATTAATAGCATTACCAGAAGGCCACTTAGTGCCATTATCTTCACAGTTATATCAAGATATGAAGGTATGATGTCAGTGTTCTCATGTAACTGCTTCTCATTTGCTTTACACTTAACAGTTCTTTATGAGGCAGTTAAACAGATTTGGCTACACATGAAAGCAAACGTCACTGTCACCTGTCTGCCATCTCCAATACTATATAAGTTTTAGAATAGTTTAACATCTTGAAAACAAGTTGTGGTTTTACAGGGGTTATGTGTCAGACTATTTCTGAATTAGTAAATTTTGTTACCTCTCAACAGAATTTCACATTGTTTTCAGGCTTAATGCTAAGCTAAGCTAACCACTGCCTGGCTCCAGCTTAATATTTAACAGACAGATATCAGAGTGGTATTGATCTTCTTATCTTACTCTCTGCGAGAAAGCCAACATTTTCCAAAATGTTTAACTACTCCTTTAAATTTCTAAGTAAAGGTTACATTTTTGGGGAAAAATGCTTAATAAACTGTCCAAAAATTGGAACATAAAAATGACAGAATAGTTCCTTAGTTGGTGATGTTTGGACAGAGCAAGCCAGCTGTTTCCCTATTTCCAGTCTAACCGAAGTGGCCTCTTGCAGTAGCTACATATTGTAGGTCACCTGTGTGTCGGCAGTGCTCAGAGCCCAAAGCACAATCCTTTTCGTTAGGTGCATAAAACCGAAGAAAATATAACTGAAGCCTTAGGATGTGCTTTGACTTGCAGTTATAAATGCAAAACACAAGTGAATTGCATCTTTGTGTCTGTGCCGTTAGTTTGGCATGAGACATAAAACTGAAAAAACGGCTGAAACTGTGGATGAATCATGAAACAGGGCTACCAGGCACAGGCCCAGGGGCCCAAAGTCTTAGGGGTCCTCCTGACCTTAACCTTCAAAGTTTCACTCACAGAGACATGTACTGACCTTGAAGAGACTTAAAATGACCACAGAGGGACACAAAACCATTACAAAGAAATTGAAAACAACTACAGAGAGACACAAAACCACAGATGGATGTGTAACGACTAAAAAGAGATACCAGTATCAATGTGTGTTGATAAATCAATATTTTTGACAACACTACCAGGTAGTATCCACAACTTTTGCTAGACGAGTTCCAGGGGAGTCAAGTTGAGCCATGTCGTACTTTGCAATGGAAATGGGGCATGATTCAACAAACAATCACAACACCTATCTGCTACATCCAGGCAATCTTTATTCCCTGAGGCACCAGCCTCCACTCCAAATTCATTGTAGCACAAACAGTGAGCTGACACTGATGGGCTCAGTGGGGGTGGGGTGGGGAGACACCCTGATGGCTGCCATTAGGCAACTGTTAGTGTTTTAAGTCTTAGAATAAACACCTTTTTACCACTTGGGAACAGACAGCAACTCAGGGCCACAACAGGCAACTTGATAGTTTGTACACAAACAAGACAAGAGTCACAGCAATCAGGGAGATTTGCCCCTCTGTTTGTTCCTTTTAGCAGTTTCTTTCGGATGTATTAGATTTATGATTCATTGAGGATAAGTCATGCTGAGCGGGAAAATTAAAGGCAAGGATGGAAAATGTGGTTTCTGAACGGAGAGCTATACCATTCTCATGTAAGTCTTTGAGAAGGACGAGCTACTGCGGTTTAGATTCATTCTTTCTCTTGATCCAAACAGTAAACCTGTCTTAAAGTGCCTTTCAAACACACTCAGCTAACTCTCCTTCCTCCCTTTTCTTCCTCCGTCTCCCCTTAACTGTAGAAAGATACACATCTTACAGGCAGGAAATACCGTCAATGTAAAAGCCTAAGTAGACTTCCTGTTTCAGCAAGTTCCTACTCTTTGTGTCTGTTACGCTCACACACAAACACACACTTAATGCCTATCTGCTTTGCTTTCCCCTCAGCTCTGTAACATTCCCCATGTACAAGGAGGAAAGGGTGGTGAGGTGTTGCTGATTGCTCCAGCCCGTCTGAGGCATTGCAGACTGGACGACAGATTTGTCATGAAGGGGTGGAAGTCCTGAGCTGGCCCTGAGTGTTGCTGCATGGACTGTCCATTGTTTTCAACACAAGCTCTTAGCAACGTAGTAGCTGGGTGAATCATATGATTGTTTTAGACGGAGAAATCATCCCAGAGGCTCCTTACAAGGCAAAGTTCGCCCGCCCTTCTGCATTATGGTTTCCTCTTGTGAGCTTTAACTGTCAATCTAGACAAATTGAGACAACGTGTGTGGGGAGCAAGATGATCCAAACAGTGTCCGTTGTTTAGCTGCCTTGTTAAAACAGCCACAAAATGTCTGAAAATGAGCAGTTGTGTTTTTTATGTACATCTGCTAATCAGTCAGAGCAGTAAAGCAGCAAGCCCGTAAGCTGCTGGAGGGAAACGACCCCGCTACCAGCTCCAGCAGCCTCATTTTACACTCCATAACACACACAAGTGTCCCCTAACCCACGGGCGGATTATGAGACAATGGGCCCCTGGGCACAGACATGCAAAAGGCTCCACCACCCTGTGTAGGAGACAGATCCCCAGGCTTCATGCTGGTTTTGCCTCGTTTTGTTGTTGTTTTTGCATTAGTTTCTTTTTGTGGTTTTGTGTCTCTTTGTGGTATATCTGTGTGCCTTGTTGTATATTTCTTTGTCATGTGTCTCTTATGGGTATATTTGTGTCTTGTGTTTTTTCTCTTTGTAGTTCCATTGCATTTCTTTGTGTCCATTTTTTTTTGTCTCTTTGTAGTTCCTTTGCATCTCTTTGTGTCCATCTTGTGCCTCTTTTGTGTCTCATTGTATTAACTTTGCATTTTTTTCTGTTCATTTTATGTCTCATTGTAGTTCCTTTGCATCTCTTTGTGGTCATTTTGAGTGTCTTTGTAGTCAGTTTGTGCATCTATTGGTGTCTTTTTTGGGTTGTTATTATCGCTTTGTAGTTCCTTTGCAAGTCTTTATAGTCTTTTTGCCTCTTTAAAGGTTACTTTGTGTCCCTCTGAGTTATATTTGTGTCTCTTTGGTCATTTTGAGTCTCTTTGTTCTGTGTCTTTATACTTCCTTTACATCTCTTTGTGGTTATTGTCAGTCTCATCCTGGTCAATACGTGTTAATATGAGTGACATTTTGCAGGTGAAGGTCAGGGGGGCCCTGACACTTTGGGTCCTTGGGCCTGCGCCCGGTACGCCCGTTCAATAATCCCTCCATGCCCTGACCTGCCTGCATTAACAGCCAGCGCTCTGCTTCATGCAGTGTTTAGTCTCCGTCCTAGCTCACTGAACTTGTTTGCTTAAAAACACAACTCCTTAAGAGGCGGCATAAAATGCTTGACATCCTTTAATGGGAGGTCACTGAGGCAGAGTGGCCAGGCTGACAAACCAAGACAAGATGTAAGCGGTGACAAAACAACGCAGTGAGGAGGGCTTATAGGAAAATCCTCTTATATACTACAATCAACATTGAAACTTAAAACTGGTAACACTCTGAGCTGGATCACAGCAGGCAATATTTGCATGTTATCATAAAGAAAGAACAACAAATAAACTACAGGGGGTATTACTCCAAAACCAGGTCAAAACTCTGTCCTTGTGAAAACTTGTGAACAGAAATGTTTGAGTTGAAAGATGACATTGAACAAGACATGTGTGCGCAGCCAGTCGTCCAGTTTTGGCATTCAGGTCTCGTGTTCAGGGTGTCATGTTTTATTTGGATGGCCTATTTGTCTCTCAGAGTAATGGTGTGCCCTCCCTGACCCCCTCCTGTGTTTTGCTATTGGGGCGGGCGTGCTGCGGGGCCGCTGCCGTCAGGCCTCGGAGTGAAGGAATGCGGCTGTAAAATGTGTGTATCTGGGGGTACAGCAGGAGAGGGCAGTGAATCAATGTGATCACTGGAGAGCCTCGGGGTATTGTTTCACACGCAAATAAACACACACACACACACAACACACACATATAGCCATTCACACATTCCCTCCAATTTGCTGCTGTTGCTTTCCCACACCCACTCCCTTGGCCAAACATGTTTGACACAATGCATATGGAAACAGTCGCACCCGGCTTCCCATGACAAAAACAAGCTGTGCTTAAAGTGAAAATAGATAAATATAGATGCTGTTCCCTCTTATATACGAAGACACAAACATAAACATTTTCTTTTTCTTTTTACATCCTGGTGTTATTGTTACAAAAATGGCCAACCACTGCTGTTTTAAGCATAGACAAATTCATATTAGATGTATAATTGAAGAGGGCACAGCACCCTTAAAAAGGACTTTGGCTGCTCCTTTGTGTTGTGACTTGACAAATCTCATGATAATGAATGGTTGATGGCACCAGTAGACACAACACGATCACAGTGACTTTCAACACTTCATCAGCTGAATGGCGACATGCCCTTCCTCTACCGACGAAGAGGTTTCTAGATGAGATTGATGAGGATGACGGCTGATGGTAGAAACAAAGGCTTCCCATTACGTCTCCTCTACAAGTTTGCAGTAAGACAGGTGAACAATGGAGCAACACTAGTATCAGCATGTATCATCTACACCAATGGGTGTAGCATATAGTTTCCTGAATGTTTCTGTTTAATATGTTCAAGTTCCTTCCTGTCTTCGAGTTTCACATTTATCACTGTGGTTTATTTTTCACACGTAGGCAATGCAGGATGCTTCGACACAGCATGCCAAACACTTAAAAACCTTGTTTTCTTTCTGATTTATATAGTATCAAGACTAAGATTCTGCGGACACTAGCTGCTCTGTGAGGCTGCACACTGGCACAGCAGTGATTTGAGCCAAATGTTAACATCAACATGCTAACATGTTCGCAGTAACAATGTAACATGCTGATGTTTAGCGGGTATAATGTTTACCATGTTCGGCATATTAGCTTAGTATGTTAGTATCAAATCAAGTTTATAATAATTTTCCCGTACATCCATAGGCATAGATTTCTGGTGGGACACTGGGGACATGTCCCCCTCTCTATTTGGAACATGGAAATTAGTCACTCCCAGTAAAACATTAAAGTAGCAGAGGACTTTTATTTGGATGAAATAAAGAAATTCCCCAATAAATTGATGCAGAAAAGAAACAAATTAGTGCACAAAAAAAATCACCAGGATGCAGGAAATTAGTAGCCTGGTAAGACCATCCCAGACATGAGCTTAATATTTTTTTTTTGTTCTGTGTATCAGTCTGGACTCCCTGCCTCATAGCCAGCAATTAAAATCCAAGTGAGGTTAGCAGGGGATCCGCACTGTAGTTTGTAATGTAAACAGCCACTCATGGACTGTGTTGTAGTTGATGACGTAAATTGCTGGCCGCAGCTTGCAGAACACAAATGTCAGCTCCCAAATTAGCAAGCACTAACGTAAACGTTATTAGAGTAAATACAGCAATGAGTAAAGTTATTGCAGAAATAGAGTCAATAACAACAATTAAAGAGGAACTGGGGGGCAGTAGCTCACCTGGCAGTGCAGGCACTCCATGCACAAAGACCATGCTCTTGCTGCAGCAGTTCTGGGCTCGACTCCAACCCGTGGCTCCCTGCTGCATGTCATCCCCTCTCTCTTCCCCCGTCACGCTCATGCTGTCCTATCTGATAAGGTAAAAAAGCTATAAAAATGATTTTAAAAAACTCCACAAATACTTAAGACAAGAACAAGAGTATGCACTCATAATGTTTCTTGGAGGAAAGACCTTTCTCGCTGTTCTTCCGACTGAACTTTGGCAAAAGCTTGATTTATCAACTGGCTCTGTTTAGGATAAAGAAGATGTACCCCGGTGTTTTGCTACGCTAATTGGTCAAAGGAGTTTGTCTGTCAAGGTGAGTACTCCTGCCCACCAAAAGTGTTTGGGGCGGTACCAAGTACAGACTTATACAGAGAGCGAAACAGGTCACTGAGCTCACATCCTCTGGATGGTCTTATCAGGCTAGCACATTCAGTCAACGACACTCAACATTTCCAAAGGGAGAATCCCCAGATTTCAATCTAGATTATAAGATCATCCATTGGGCAAAAACCTCCAGGGTTAAAAAAGATTTAAACCAATGCAAAAGTATCAAAAACTGCAGTTCCTCTTATAGCCACTTGAGGCTGGCTCAAAGAGAGAAGCAATCCTCATAGGCCCTCATGTTAAAATACCCAACTTTACAGCAGAAACAAACATGTTTACAGCCTGGTACAAAAAAAGGTTTTGGTATAATTTCCCTTGTCTTGACAACTGTAAAGGCCCTTGCACACTGAGTTTGTTGTTTTCGTCCAAGATTGTCCCACGCCTAAAAAAAACAAAAACAACCTGACTTCCCGTTGTGTCAATCATGTTTGCACAGTGAGTCCATCTTTTGTCCGTCATTGAAAATAATCTAACCGATTCGATTTTCTGCATTTTTTGTACCCTTTAGAGCCTTCAGAGAGGTTTGTTTAAGAATCAGTGAAGAAAATGTGGCCTCGGCTACAACAAGACAGATGAAGGGGGGGCACAAAATCATTTCATGACTTAGATAGCTACTTTCAGCAGGTCAGACAGTAATTCAGGTGGATGATGATTAAAAAGATGACGATGTGGACCACACACAGAATGTGGAGGGCAGCTCCACCCCTTCATGCAGCAGCGGTGCCAAATGAAAGACAGGGAGGGAGTGATGACAGCCAGATAGGTAACTCTAGTGGAGAGAGGCAAGGGAGGACATGTGTCTTTTCTTTTTGTCATGTATTGTGAATTTTCACAACAAATAGAACAATAAAACGCATTGGACACAGTGTGTAAGGTTTCTGTGCATAATGATTTTTTGGGTAACAGATTTAAAAAACACATCCGAAAAGAATGAACTCAGTGTGCAAAGGCTTTATGGAGGGTGAATTTTTATATAACTAACCCATTTACATTTTATTAAGTCTTAAAGTTATACATAAATAAGGGTGTGGCCGCTTTGAGTGGCTGTATGTAGACAGCATCCCAGGGTACGTAGTCAGATCCACTCCTTGCTCCACCACAGCTCCTCCCCCTTGCCAAATATGGTCACTTTATAAATCTCCCAAATCCAAGATGGTGACAGCCAAAATGCCAAATTCAAAGCCTCTTATCCATCCAGTTGTCTGGATATTTAACTCAAAACTACAAACAGCAGCCTACATACATGGTGGACTGACCATTATTCCAGTATCATCATCCCTACAGTCAAACTAGCATGACTAAAAATATAAATGTAAAAATAAATTGAACATGTGTACTGGTGACTCACCCTTTTAATACAGTATTATTCCCACTTTATCTCTCATCTGACTACTTCCTGATGTATTGTGTGTTATGTCCTGTCCAGACCGTGTTTAGCTGAGGCTGACGATCATAACAGCGGTTTTTGAACTAGGAGGTCTCAGAAGAATGTACCATACTTTAGCTGTGTCACCTTCTGTAAACATTAAAAAACAATGTTTGGAATTGTGACTCACAATGCCCGTTAAAATGTTACACCTACCCCCTGACTCTAGTTAATCTGTCCTGCTCCTCCTTATAAGTCAATGTTGATGTTAATGCTGTCCAGACCACCGAGGTGTCACGCACACTTGCACAGCCTTATATAGAAGCCATCAGAGGTTTATGATCAGTGCATTAGTAGTATCAGCTGGTGTGAACCAACATGCGGAGGATAGACTGTCATCTCGCTAATGTACAAGTCATAGCGAGGTCACATCCTGTGGTAGCTCCCCTCCCTTACATGAGTGAGGGTCCCAGCAAGATGAGGCAGGGCATGAGGAGTCCTGGGAAATGATTGGCATGGTAATATCAGTTTTTTGGTGGGGGGTCGAGATGAATGAGAGGACTTGCACGTAGCATGTCCTCTGCCTGGATAGGGTTACATCCTAAACAAACCAAAAGCATGCACACAAGCAAACAGTGCAGAGGGGAAGTGTCTTCTCTAATAAAAGGGAGTGAGGTTAGAAGTATTATTATGGCTTAACTGCAGGTTTGCTTCCTCAACTTGAAATCTGACACATCACAAGTTCACATGTTAAAGGATCTCCACCAAATCTCCACCTGTTCTCCAGTTTATTTATTCAATAATATGACATGAGCCTTTAACCTCCTGCAACCAAACAACTTTTTGGGTTTGCTGTACCCTATACTTCATTTTGCTGAACTTATAGCTGTTGTCCTCGACTGTGGACGCTTTTTTTGTACAATATAGTGGAAGCAAAAGCGTAATACATTAGTCCATGTCTAATCAAAATGTAAAATATTTTCTGCCAAGTAAGTCAGCCAAACACAAAAATGGACAATGTATAACTGAACAACTGGATTTTTTTGGAATATGTATATGAAATGGCCAAATCTGATTAGACTGACATAATTCTGAGTTGGGTACAGCCCTCATTTTTAGATATGTTGCATTATTTGCAGTTTTTGTTTTTGCACAGCCATGTTTAGGTGTTAAAATGAACAGTTTTGAACAATTGTAGACTTGAATAATGAACCCCTAGCCCACAGAGTTCGAAAACATTAAACAACTTTTGCATTGTTCGCAATTCTGATTTTGCACAATAGTGTTCAGGCATTGAAATAAATTGTCTCATACTTTACTACACACTTGGGACTAATAAACATAAACCCATCATCCCCATGTGGGGACATCATCTCTGTCCAAAACTACTCATTGTTCAAAGATAATGCTTAGTTTTTTTTATACTGATCAGGTTGTAGTAATCTCAAATAGCAAGGAGAAATTGAGAATGCATACCAAGCAAAAGCTTAGGAGGTTAAATATATAAGCTGATGTTGTAAGCAGCAGATGACTTGAACATTTAGTTTCAAATCATCAGTGTAATTCCAACAATAGCAAGTAGGAAAATCCAGTCAGGTATTTTTATTGCTGCTGCATCAAGCTCTGGGACGTCTCCATGGAAAATCTTTTTAGTAGGTCTTTTTACTCTTGGGACAGTCGTTAATTCTGAATCTGTTACAGCTTGTACAACTACTCTCCTGGCTGTATAGTTCAAACAGCCTGCGCGGAACTAAATATAGCCTCTCTGTCTTGCCATTTATTTTGTTCAGTAAAGGTACATTTGCCCAAACCTACATCCCAAGCACTGAGCTGCGACCTATGATATCACATTGACCAGGCGCTCTTGGCATGTTTTATCTGGGAACACATGCTTCATTATTAGGAGAGTGCCATGCTGCCACAGCCAAGTATTGAGCACAAACAATCCCAGTCTTCCTGCGTTTGTGTTGAGGAATGTTGTGTTTGGTGCTGCTGATGAATCGCCTGGTCTTCAAAGGAAAACAGGCTCGTTTTGCAGCTTATTTAACGTCACATGATTTTTGGGCAAAATGTGTTGACGTCTCCACATGTGATCGCTCTCTCTAAGGGCATAATGAATGCTGCATTATTTCTGTCATTGGAAAAACATGACAATCACAACCACTTTGCTTTAATCTGGCATTTGCGTAATGCTGCTGTAATTATATCATTATATGCATTATATGCATTATGGTTATAGCATTGACAAAATGAATTTTCCTGACCACACGACAGGAGGAACTGGTAATGTAATATAAGACAGCTAAGGGTTTAGTGAAGGACCACCTACACACCGCAGCACAGAGTGCTGTCTTCCCTGTGGGGAACAAGACAAAATATACTTTTTTTAACAGCACAGCTTTAACTCTCACTGAAAACAAATTTTCAATAGTGGAACACCCAGGTGGAAAACAACAGGAAAACATTATCTTGCCAGAAGCTAACTTTCCATAAAACTAGAACAGGAGATGGAAGTTTTGCATCACAAACAACCCAACAACAAAGGCTGTGTTGAGCCAAAAAAAGGTTCTTCATTAAATTTTACCATAACATTTTTCCTGAGGGAAGTTGCTTATTCACATGTCCAGCAGTCAAGGAGAAAATTTATCATCCATTTGGAGTTGTGTTTGTGTCCATCTTATGAATGTAAGTCCAGTATTCACTCTCTTTTAACTCTGATTTTGTTCTCCACCAATGTCAGAACCCATCAGCTATGGTCTGACAGTGATTTAGGGCTGATGCATTGTAGCCCACCCTCCCGTACCCTTAGATTCTCCTCTCATGTCAACATCTGCCTGTTTGACTACCATGAGATCTGAAGTCTTCAGCTGTTCTGCCCTGCGCCTCTGGAGCTCTTTCCCCTACGACATTCGCATTATTGACTCCCTTTCTACTGTCAGATCCCGTCTGAAAACATACCTTTTCAATTTGGTGTACTCAGTCTGATTTAATGGTGACACGCATATTGATGATGATGATTTTATTATGATGATTTTATGGATACATTGCTGCTTGTTTTTTTTTACTGTGTCTTGTAAGGTGTCCTTGAGTGTCCTGAATGGCGCCTATATATAAAATGCATTATTATTATTATTATTGTTATGCATACCAACACGACAACACTTTATCCTGTTAAAACAATCGTCACAACTTGGACTGATTCTTTTGATCTGAGGACTCTTATGGACTAAAGGAATGTGAATAACTTACAGGGTCATCAAGGAATGGCCATATAATTTAAGGTAGCCAACAACCTGATTTGATTTTATACATCTGAAGAACTTTAATAAAAAAAAAAGTTCACCCTTTGGCACACAGAGCAGGCTTCTAATTGAGACAGGCCCTTGTTGTCATAATGTGTAGACATTGAACTAGTAAAGGGGGCCGGGCCTTAAATTGGGACTATGCTTTTAGTTCAAGTATTTCGGTATTTACCTGTTTTTCAAACTGATCAGTCAAGGCTACTCAGACTACAGATTGACTACAAACAGAAATCAGAACACTTTGGGCACCGAAATCTTGTCCTGTTACCTACAGATTCTGCAAACTTATGCAGATGCCTGTTTGTAGAGATATGGTCTCTCCTGAGGTAAACGTCTATCTCTTAAGCTGCTGAATACTCAACTGTGTTCTCCAGATAGATGCTGACTGTGTTTGTTGTTGAACAGGTGTATAATGGGATTTTTGAGCTTTTATGCCAAAATCAGCTGGCTGCTGCTGCTGAAAACACGAACCAAAACATTCCAGTTGCGGCCCAACAACTAAACGATAAGCTGGAACTCACCATAAAAGTGGGGAGTTTTTCCTTATCCGCTGTGAGTGTCCAAAGGACAGAGGGATGTTGTATGCTGTAAAACCCCCTGAGGCAAACTGTGATTTGTGATATTGGGCTTTATAAATAAAATTGAATTGAATTGAACTTGTCAGAATAGGAGTTCCAGCTCTGGGGGATTTCTTATCAGTGTGGTTTCCCAGACATTCGTAGCCTGGAGACATATCATTGAACTTCCATGAATGACCATGAGATCATGTGAACAGGGAAGAAGTTTCAGTTTGTGTTAATGATTTAAGACTCCTTTTCCTCTTTTTCACAAATATTATATGTCATTAGGAATGCTAGATATGTAATGAAGAAATAGGTTTGGGATCATAAACCTACGGTTGGGAACCTCAGTGTCCAGCTTGTTTGTCTCATTCAAAGATCAGACTCCTTTGTAAAATTATGTAAACTTAAAGTCCATATAATAGTCTCAGAGATCAAAACTGAAAAAGTATCACCAGGCTTGGAAACTCAATATTTAAACTAAAATGTCCACCCAAATTAAATGTATTCCTGAACTTTAAATTGGATGTAATTGTAATTGGGTATAACTACAGTCCTATACTATCTCACTATCACTACCTATACCATCCTACTGTGTTGCAGAATGGAGCATTTTATGCGATTCTTCATCCCCATGGCAATAAGACTGTTTAACACCCCCTGAATCCAGTCACACACGCACTCACACACATCACATTAGCTACAACTGGACTGGACTGTGGAATGGGCAACTTAGTTTCTATTTATGCACTTATTTTACCTTTTTGTAAATACTATGTCTATTTTAATACCACTGTGTTGTTTTTGATGAGGGGAAGTGTGGTTTTTGTTTCTTATAAGCTGCTGGACAGTTGAATTTCCCTTTGGGGATGAATAAAGTTCTATTCTATTTTGTTTTGTTCTATTCTATTATATTATATTCAGTACAACAACACAGTGCCTTATGGCCTTTTGAAAGTTAAAAACATTTAGTGTTTGTTGTCACTGTGGCAGGGAAGTGATCATATTTTAGACTGCAGTTTGTGGTGTTATTAAACCAGCCTTTTCTCATCAATTGTGTTATCATAGGGTCTTTGTCTGCATTGTACATGGATGTAAATGTATTACCAGCAGGAGTGCTGTTCCTTCCCGCCAATGAAAGAAGGGACTTCTCTGAAGAGTACAGCAACATCA
This sequence comes from Chaetodon striatus, assembly GCA_029783705.1. Classification (NCBI taxonomy): domain Eukaryota; kingdom Metazoa; phylum Chordata; class Actinopteri; order Chaetodontiformes; family Chaetodontidae; genus Chaetodon; species Chaetodon striatus. Next base: position 28,341,666 of record JAPZEB010000002.1, on the reverse strand, counting down.
ACCTGCCATAAACACTGCCTGGTGTGAAGAAACCCACAGTTCTGAATCCTGACACATTTAGACATTGTGCACACTGTATTGTAAAAATGTTTGCACAAATAAACATGGACCTTGTTGGCGCTCACAGTCTGGGCATCTTAGAGCGTGGGTGGTCAATGTAGTGACCATACCATATCCCGGATATAACTTTTTTTGGTGTGTGCTGTGCGTTTTTTTTTTTTTTTTTACTATTATTATTATTATTATTATTATTATCAT
>JAPZEB010000002.1:28323722-28338120 GCA_029783705.1 Chaetodon striatus | reverse complement strand
CAGAGGGATGTTGTATGCTGTAAAGCCCTCTGAGGCAAACTGTGATCTGTGATATTGGGCTTTATAAATAAAACTGAAAATGAACTGAATAAAACTCCTCTAAGCTGTGCATGTGCTTTCATGATTATTAATGTCATTTGCTGCAGAGCTATCAGTGCCCAGCTTCTCACTGCCCATAATGAGTCAAACCTGGATTCACTCTTCCAGATTGAGCAGCTGATCTACCCCAACATCCAAGGCAGAACAGCAACAGAAGAACATCACACACACACACACACACACACACAACAGACCTTTTTTCACAGCAGACATCTTGGCTTGTCGTTGTAGGAAAAGCAGAAGTGTAATTACTGACATTTAAAAATGACTGCATTCCATTTAGGTGAGCTCGATCCAAGTTGCTGGAACAGTGCATGTGTCCTCACTGTCACGCTCACTGGGACACTTTATGGACCTGAGCCATCGTTAATGGAACAAGTTTCACCTGTGGTTTCCCTGCTGTGACAAGACAAAATGTTTACAGTTTAAAAGGTCTGTAGGTTGAAGCCCTTTGAAACAACAATAAATCAAACAGAGCTATTGTAATAATTGTATGAATTAAAAAAAAAAAAAAGTATACTTTATCAAATAAATTGGACTGTAAACACTGGACTGTAACTGATCATTAAGCAGACAAAAAAACAAGTGTTTGAAAATAGGACCTAGTAAAAAGGAGAAAAGCAACTTTTCCACATGTATATTTGTTATCTGTATCTGATTTTAAATGTTAAAAACGTTTGGCTTCTTACACTTATCTATTTATTTATTCGTGCAAGTTATAGAAATTACCTTGAGATCCTGTAGCTTATTCGTGCCAGTTTTGAAAACTAGAGAAAAGAAAACAGCCAATGAGATGTTCTTGACAATTTAAATGACAATAAACTTCCAACTCATAGGTTACATTTGCAAATTACTATGTAGCAGAAATGCAGTAAAAAATGAGTAGTTAGATTTATGCACAAAAACCGCTCGGCTGTGTATCATGTTTTGGGATAAAATTCCCAGTTTGAGGACACAATACCCACTTTCTGGCGAAAGTCTGAAGAGGGCAAGTGGGAACGGTGGTGGAAGCATCGACCTTCACTCGGGAGAGTGGTGCTCGCGTCTTGTGAGATTCTAAAGCCAAATCCTGTTCTGTTTTCCTGAACCTAACCACATGCTTTTGTTGCCTGAACCTCACCACATGCATGTTGTTGGAGAAAAAAAAACATCAGTTCACGTAGCGTGTTTATTTTGAAAGTGACAGTATGTAAATGGTAAATTTCTTGTGGAAATGGAAGTGCATTTTGAAAGAAGAAGAATGCTTGTAACAGGCCAAGAACGTCAACAACCAGCACCAAGGGTACCTTTTATGTTGTATCTGGATGTGGAAGGTCCACGACCAAACGTTGATGTGTGACGAAATAAGTGGCTAGAAACCCATCGATGTCTTGCTAAAAAACAAGCAGTTTTGTTGTTAGTCGATCTTGAGGTCTGCAGCTTGACATCCGTCTCGCTTGACTGACATGCCATCCACCACCTCCTCAACCTCCTGATTACAAAATCAGGTCACATACTTCGTCACTTTAAAAAGTTGATATGATACATATGAACGTGCAAATGTAATATATTCATGCGTTGCAGAATGTACAATACCAACATTTTCCTGTAAGGGCCCGGCTGAAACTTCACAATAATCAGCTTAGTCAGATCTGGGTCTCTATCCATCCCCTCCATGTTTTAATTACTCAAAATATCACTACATTGCAAGCTGTTTAAACTGAAACTAAAATAAAATATTACCTCTTTGTTTCCACTTTCTAAGACTCATTCAGGAAGTGACAGCACAGCTCTGGCAGCTGATTCATCTCCACCACCTGGAGACTAAATGTCTCACTCCGAGGAGGAACTGACCATTCATGGTAATACCTGCGTTACACAAAGCCTCCTGAGCATAAACACCAACACCTAATGTTTGTGCTTAAATGCTGATTCATTCTCCCTAATGAATTCCCTCGGGAGAGACTGTGCTGCCGATGCCTTGTGACTCAAACCCTCCTCCAACTGTGATTCTAAATAAGGCAGTGTAGTTCTCAGCAGCGTTTATCAGTGCGTTCCCAACTCACTAGCACTCACTGTGCCTGCTTATGACCTGACGTGCAGTTCAAGCAGGCAGAAAAAGACTGAAGTGGAGCCTCTGTTCTGACCCGTCAGAATGTCTCACACATGACCGGCGTGGAGCTTCTCCGGGCCAAGAGAGGGAAAATAGTAGAAAATATGAGAGGAAGCGAGAGGCGGCTATAAAGAGGTTAAAAGGTCTGGTGGTCTCAGGGAGAACATCTGATTTACAAAATTATGATCATGAATCATCTGATCTGAAGTCCCAGTGTCCCAAATTACACAAGAACTCCAGTTCTTCCCCTCTTTTCCCATTTCAGACATACTTTTACAGAAAAAACACTATTACACCATACTCAACTTTTCACATTTTCTCTCTCCATGTTTATCTTCCAACACGCTGCTGGCCACATTTCAACATGCTGTCAGGGAGTTCAGAGTTGAAGCTGGGTGGTTATCTGTGTGTGTGCATGTGGTTGTAGTTAGGTTGCTTTATCCGTAAAGGCAAATCAATTAAACGTCAAGAAAAGGAGTATTTTCTCACATATACAGTGGGCTCAGTTTTAGGGAATTATCTCTGTTAAGTGCTATGCTGGCTTCCCTCTTATCAGTCAGCTGCACTCATCTTTCAAGTGGATGGAGAAATCTCAGATAGAAATAGGGAGTTGACGCTCCCATCCCGGGCAGCCTCTGAGTGCAAATAATGGTTAAAAGTTTGTCATCTACCCAGTTCTCTCTCTGTCTTTCTTTTCTTTTAAATTTCTTTGTTACTTTCTTTCTTTACCTACTTGACTTATCCTCCCCACCTCCTCTCCCCCGTCAGTGGTTCCCTCTGGAGCTGTGCAGTGAAAGCCTCACTCCTTATGCGCCATGTGTCTGGTTTCTATTAGCGATTTTGCACGGGCCTCTGCGTGCATTCTGCCTAGGTACGGGAGCTGTTAAGACAGAAATTTCCCTTTTGCAACACAGCCCCCTTCCCTCAGCCCGTCTACCTCACTCACACATACACACATACATCATATATAAGGTATAAATTCACAGCTGCCCACCCCCCCACTGTCACACCCCTGCAACCAGGGGACACGGACAACCCGGAACATTTGAGTCTCCCAGTAAACTTGTGTGTGTGTTAACACACTGGTTTCCAATGGTAACAAGGAGGGGAGGACTCCCTGAGGAGCTGCTGTCATGGGCGCGTCCACTTTTTTGGGACAGACCCACCTTAGCTCATCAGGATCTGGCCGGACTTCAGCCGCTGAGGAGCTGGTTCACTCTTGGAAGAAATACCTTGTTGTCTTGTATTACCCCATGTTATGTGAACGGTAATGACCTCTGTCTGGGTGGAAGGCCAGAGGAATAAAAAAAAAGTGCTGGAAGGATGGGAGGATCAGAGAAAATGTCAGAGGAGACTGTGAGAAGTACGTGGTGAGAAAAATTATCATCTGGATTCGGAAATAATTACATGGATCTTGTGAGAATCAAAGCCGCTGGTGTGGATCCAGAGACAGAAAGTGATTTCAAGGACCGTAACACTGGTCCTGCATTTTTTTAACCCATTAAATACAAATTCCATCTCTTTTCCATGACTGCTGACCATTTTCAAAGCATACCATAAGTTCTTGGATTGATATGCTTTTCATATTGGCAGCTTCAGATCAAGCTATTACAGCTATTACAGAATGAGACTTACACACAGTTGATTGCACTAATTTATTGTCAAATAATGATGTTGTTGCATGGTACTGCAAATGTTTACTGCTTTGAAATTACTTTGTTGGCTTCTTTCTCACCCAAATTTGAGAATCAGCTGCTGCAAAACTATTGTCTATGCATTATTGGGAAATTATGCACCAGAGTCAGTAAACAGAAACCTGAATAAGACCATGTTAATTTGATTTTATTGCACTATAAGGTTGCTTTTTCGGTAAATCAGAAATATCCTTAAATTCATGAACATATTGTTTGTTTGTTTTTTAAAGTTTTGCCTATGTTGGTACTAGAATGAATTGTAGTCAGTCTAACAATTTATTACATGCTTTGGAAAAGCACTGAGGATAATGTAAAGTTTGGAAGGATAAGTTCACATCTTTTCAAGTCTGTCTTAAAACACAAGGCTGCGCACATGCCCGTATTTACATCGACTTTGCTTATGATTGCTGTAATAATTCCTCCTGTCTGCACTGGCCATCAATCCTTCTTAAAGAGCTTCCAGTGGAAGAGATGGGGGCCAAAATCCTAAGTCCTCATTCTGTGCAAAAATATATCCCAGTGTAATGTGTAAATGTAGACAGTGCAAGCAGGGCAGGTGCACTGGAGCCCATGGGGTGAGGGGGGCCATAGAGAGTGGGCCCTCCAACTATATGTTAGTTAATTTAGATTGATATCTTATAAATATGCATGTGTTCAAACAAAAACTCCATATGCCTTTAAAAAAGGTAAACCCATCTCCTTCATGTCTTTATTCATTTATTTTTTGTAAGATGCCAGTAACAAACTAAGACAAAATATGTTTCAAAATATATACTTACGCTACATAAACTGTAAATAAACTATAAATAAACACTATAAATGAACGCACTGGGGCCCATTGTAACTACCTTACGCCTCTGATTCGAAAGTTTATTGTAAATTAATATGCTTCAGCATACTGAGTTATAAAAATCAAATGAGTGTCTTGCTATATTTTCAGTGTTTTAAGATCAATATTCTCGCTGTGTTTTCCCCAGACTGTGGTTCCTTGTCGAGCTGTAACGGTGGGATAATCAAAAAACTGTGACTGTAAAAGATACTCACTTGAGTTGTCTAAACTGGACCGCTGAAGTCTTATATTAACAGCAGATAGCCTTTGCTCTGACTGATGAATGTGGATTTTGTCCTCTATCACGTTACACTGGCAGCACATCAGGAGGCAAAAACAGTTTCAGTATGTATGTCCATAACTCACTGTGTTATCTTAAATTCGTAAAGAAAACGTTGTTTTTCTCAAATGCCTCTGGTGAACAAAGAATCCAAAAACTGAAAACAATTGTCGATGCATTGACAGTTTTTTGTGTTATTGTGTGACTTTGGTGTTTTAAAGAGTTAGATTGGATTCACCAAAGTCGCACTGTAAAAGCAAACCACTGATTGAGGCTATGGTCCAGCAGCTCCTGTGTTCAGGGAGGTAAGATTACTGTTTTTGTCAGTGGAGTCTGGCTTTGGAGAAATCATAGCTAAGTTTCACTTTCAGTTCAGTTCCCCGTCTAAAAGGGCTGTCTGTTTGGGAAGTACTGAGCATACGACTAGATATATGAAACTTGAATTATACAGCATGAGTTGTGTAACAGTTTGTTAACAGATGTTTTAATGTAATTTTGTTGCTGTTAAACGTGGACCCCTATGACTTCAATTCATCAAGAATTTTAGCTGTTTTTGGATTCTTTATTCAATGTTGAGGCATGCATGAAACACTATGATTTCTTGACAAATTCAACCTAACACAGAATGAGAAATTAATACACAAATGGTCATTTGGGAGTGAGGTTTTCCTTTAATACAGACTTGAAAAATTGTGAACCTTTCCAAAACATCCAAAACATCATGTATACTGCTTCTAAAGGGGCACTTAAAATTAGTGTTGCACTTCCATAATGTTGGGAGATCTACAAGAAACAGACTCCTTGTCAGATATCTTTACATTTAGCCTATAAACTGAGTCAAGCTCCAAAAATCTGGATTCTGCACCTCCCAAAATCCAACTTGAATGCATCTCTCGTCAGACCCTCCCTGCCTGGTAAACACCCACGTCTTTCGAACTCTACGTCCCCAGTTTGTCAGGCAGGCTTTCTTCGAAAATGTGATGGCTCTTGGCCCAAGTTGAGATAACCCTTATGACAACATCAGGGTTATTTTTATCAGGCTCTATAAAGCTTCTCCAAAACCACAGAGGACATTTTAAATCTGTTTTCACAGGCTGAGTAGTACTCCACAAATAACAGGTAAATTAATCTTCACGAGCCCCTTTAAACAACGATCCTCTCATGTCATGATACAATACATTCATAAAAAGCAAGAGCTTTCCTTCTCATAACAGAACTCCTCCAGACGGCCCCCTGAATCAATAATCAGCACCCTGGCACGCTAACACAGAGGCAGAGCTTTGATTTTCTTACTCAGATTTGACTTCACCCTGCCTACACTGTGTGTTCCCGTGCCTGCTGCTATAATTGCTTCCATGTCTATCAGTTGTGGTGCGGGCCATGCTGATAATGTTAGTGAGAGGTGGAGAAGGGAAGGTTTTGGATGAGGACAGCAGAGACCAGCTGGGTGGGGTCATTTACTGGCTGTGGAGGGCCCATTCTCTCAGCTGAGAGTCTTGCACGTTGATGACGCAGCTATGGAGACCTCTCTGTGTGCACTGTATGAGTAAGGCTTTCCTTTGCTCATAACGTGCTGTTTCCACAGCAGTCATGTCGGGCGTCCTTACAGTACGTCTCAAACCGCAACCTCCTACAATTAAAGTCACCACGTTCTTAGTAAAAAGGAATGAATGAGGTAAATTCAGTGCATGTAAACCTCTTCTTGAATTGTGAAAGGCCCTCAGATGTGAAGTAGAGATATTTTTGATTTGAAACACATTGAAAGGAATTCATGAAATATCATGTTTCCAGTTAAAGAGAACTTTTTGATCCGTGGCTCCCCAGAAGCTTCTGAAGATGATTTTTTTTTTTTTCACTTATAAACACATGTCAGCCTGATAAACCCTCAGCCAGACAGTCAAAGCCAGACATTTTCAGCCAAACAGAATGAACTCAGTGACACGACTATATCCAGGTGCCCCACACCCGGCAGCAGGTGAGGAGGCTGAATTCCACAGGTGCCATCTGGTTCCTCTGACCTCGATCTGCAAGGTGTTCCCATCCTCCTGAAGATACCTTTTGATAAGAGCAGACTGAAGGTAACACCAGGATAAAAATGTACATCTCTCATGAGGAGCAAACTGAAATAAATCAAGGTTGTAGCTGTAGATTGGTTGTAGATGTAGCTTTTTACCAGCATTAGTCATTTTTTGTTGCCAATGGATGAGCAGGTTGTAACGTAGCTTAACTTTTCTAAGACTTTCTCCACCTCTTCAGTTGACTGGTCTGACTTTTATGTAAAAGACTCAGGGCGAATCTTTCCCAGAAAATCAAAAGGATGTGACATCATGCGTGTTTCTGAGTAACTTGCCTCTCTTCAGCTCCTTTACAGTGCTAACAGTGTGCAACAGTAGCTTATGTTAGCTAAGAAATGGAGTCTGCTAACATCAAAAAAACAACTAGCACCCACCACAACACAGAGTCCACACATGGTGTTTCCAACATATACATTTTGCAGCAGCGGCCTGGTGGAGACAAATCTGGTCTCATTCCGAAGTTGTCGAAATCCGGTGCTTGGGCAGTGACTTCCAGCATCAGACGGAGACAAGAAAAACCTTCCTTTCACATCGGCATGATACGCGGCTGGTCAACGTTAAAGGTGTGGCGGGAGGGGAGGAGTGGTGGATGGGTCCAACAACCACCGACCTTCACCCGGGAGGCTGGTGTTTGCTTCCTGTAAGATTGTAGAGCATAACTCTGTTATATTTTTTCTAAACACAACCACATGTGTATGTTGGCTAAACGTAACCATGTGTGTTTGTTGTCTATGTAAAAAAGACATAAATTTGCTGAGTTGTACCGAGGTAGCACAAAAGAGACTGTAGTAAACGTTAAATTTCCTGTGCAAGCTGTGAAAGTGTATTTTGAAAAAAGACACGGCATCCCAGAACATCAACAACCAACACAACCAGGGTACCTTGCATGTCCTACCTGGACATGGAAAGTCCATGACCAAAAGTCCATATGGGACAAAGTTGGAGTGAGAATGTGTTGTGAAGAGAGACCTTCACTTAGTGCCTTGCAGCAACTCATAGGTTTGGGGGCTGATTCTGGATAAACTGGCTATCTTGCCTTTTGAAAATTACTGCATCAGCTAACGTTATGGAGCAAACAATGCCAGATCAGTGCAGCATAGCATAGTCAGGTCTAGGACTAGCTGGCTACCCAGCTAGCAAGCTTGTTTGCTCCCTAAGGTTATCACTAGCTTGCCAAATTACTTATCCAGCAAATATGATTCATTATACTAACCTATATATTATGACAATCAATGCTGATTTAGCCAACAATGAAAGATGTAAATGTACATCTTTAACTTAGCTATTCTACGTGGTTGCTTATAACAGGAGCTGATAATGTAATTTGCAAATGGTACAGATGCAGATACAGATGGTAACATTATTCTATGTATGATTGAAATTTATTTTCCAGTATTCTATGAACATGATGATGGTCAGTGTTGTTCTTGTCACTGTTTTGGCAAGTGCCCAGCAACAGGCGCTGACCACAGGTCTCTTATCAGACTCAGAGAGAGGTGTCACTGATGACAATGGCTTTCTGAAAGTTACATACAGGACCATTTACTCATACAACCTTTTTCTCACCCCACATCACAGAGAAACTGGAGCTGGAACAGTAACTTCATGAGAACAACAGCCGATTGTTTGCCTCTCCTGGGATCTGGATCTTAATTCACCACATTACCACTGATCTGAGGGTGGCCTTCACAGTCTCTGCCAGTGTTCACCACATTAAAGTTTTACACTCAGATCATCTGTTAATAACACAGTTGAGTGTATTGTTAAATGGAGTTTGCTCATAAGCCTCACAGATGAGGAAATGTAAAGCTGCAGAGCTTCTCTGTGTCCTCAGTTTGTGACTGCACTCCTACTCACTTCCACTGTCTGTGAGTCGAGTTCAACAGACGCCTGTTCACTTGGAAGTCTCGAATGACTCGCACACATCAGTGATGCAATACAAACAAGTTGGTGGTTTTAAAGGGAGTTACGTGCTGTAACTACTTCTTGACCGTCAGTGTGAGGTTGCTGACTCTTGCTGTGGTTGCCTTTCGAACATACTTGACAGAATGAATAACAGAACCAAATATTTGCGTGTTCAGAGAAATATGTCAGAGAAAACTTAATGTCTGCTTCAAAGCCGCTGAAGTACTTATATGTGAGAAAAATGTGCTCTCAGAAAGTATGTAACCCGGATGTGAGAAAACAGCGAACATCTCATCACCAGAATTGCACGTAGGCTATTTAAAAGGAATAGTTCCAAAATTTGGTAAATATGCATATTTGTTTTCTCGCCTAAATTTGATGAGAAGATTGATACCACTCTCGTGCCTTATGACTGTACAGTAAATAAGAATCTAATCATCAGCAGCTGGTTCATTTAGCTCAGCACAACAACTAGAAACAGGGAAACAGCTTGTTTCTTTCCAAAGGTTACAAAGTCCACACACTACTTGGGACAGCAGTAGCTCAGTCTATAGGGTTGGGACTTGGATTGGGAAATGGATAGTTGCCAGCTCAAGTCTCTTTCCAGCCCAAACATGAAGCGAGGACCGGTAGCTGAAGAGGTGCCAGCTTGCTTCATGGGCACCGCCAAGGGTCCCTTGAGCAAGGCACCAAACCCCCAACTGCTTGGGGCAGCCCTTTATAGGCAGCCCCCTCACTCTGGCATCTCTCCATTTAATGGATGAAAAATTGACAGAATGAAAACTGAATGAAAAATTGGATTTCCCCTAGAGAATTAATAAGGTATATTTTCTTCTTCCTCTTCTCCTTTTTGCATCCTCTACTACATCCTGTAAATAATTTAAATGTAGTGTTTAAAGGCCCAGACACACCAAATTAATCAAAAAATCAAAGGACTTGTGCCAATGAAGGCTGATTGCTGTGTTGCCTCACGGTGCCTTTGTCTTGGCCAAAAAGTTGAGCTTAAACACATCGCAAAGACTACAGCCAACAGCCCACTAGCACGTAGGTTTTTCACATGCATGAGAGGCAGTAAGTCTCCATACCAGCAAACAGCTGTAGTCATTGATAAAGGGAAACCAGCAGACCAACAGGACAGATTTAAGATGATAGTTAGCACCGTGGTTAGCACTTTAACAACATAACCCTAAAGCACAAATGGTATTGACTGTGTGCTAGCAAACACTAACACAAATATTTAAGAACTATTTCTGCCAAAGAGCTCAACAGCTAAAAGAAATACTTACATAAGATACTTAATATAACAAGTTTGTTTCGATCTCACGCCCTCTTGACTTCTGTTAGCTAAACTGCCAGTCAGAGGGATTTCATTCAAACTGCTTTTCCACCAAAATTAGCATGTGTACACAGATTATGTGAACATGGGTAAAGTTGCTAAAAAAGAGGCTATAGTCTCCTTTCCCATTGACAGAAGACCAGAGCTGTGGACACGGCCTTAGAGTGTGGGTTCTTTTTTGGTGTGACACGTTCAATGTCAAAGACAGGCCGGAGAACAGGGAAAAAGTAGAGACTAGCATGACGACCTATTAAAACTTTGTGGTGGTAACTTCTTTTAGGCTATCACTTACTTATTCAGTCTCTCTTTCAAACTCCTGACTAATTTCAGTCAGTGTTTGAGCGCTGCTTGGTGGAGATGGACAGTACTTTGTGGTGGCATGTCATTGTATCTTCCCAGTAATGGAGCAAAGACTGGTGCGTTCACCCAGGAGTTGTATTCCCATCGATGCCGATCAGAGCTGGAGGCAATAAACACCGACTACTGTAGAGTCATTTGACCCAAATGTGAATGCCGATTAAAATCTTTCCCATTGCATTAAAATGCCAGATGTTAGCGGGTGTTAGCAGCTATTACGCTTTACAGGGGCTGTTGGGCAGAGTGTTCAGACAGAGCAAGGCTAGCTTGTTCCCCCTGCTTCCAGTCTTGAGCTGAGCTAACCACCTCCTGGCCATAGTTTCATATTTAAAGATATATATGAGAGAATTTACCTCTCATCATACCAAAGCAAGAAAGTGGATATGTGCATTTGCAAGAAGTTTACCGTGCTTACAAATCCCTGACCTGTTGCTACAGAGCAAAGTGTTGAAACACCCTGACTGTGGTTATGAACTGCAAAGCTAAGCTAAAAAAAAAAAAAATCAGGGTGTGATTCTTCCTGTGTTTCATTAACACATCTGTGAGAAGAAGTCACTTTGAGGTTACATCTTTTTCACATCTTGTTTATCCCCGGTGAGTAATCTCTGGGCAACATATCGAGGTTAATACAGAAGCTGTTTGGTGTCTGGTGACTGCAACCACACGTTTAGCATTAAAACATATGCAACCCACTGTATATCCATTAATACACACAATATGGATGAATAGTTTTTGTTCAGAACAGCTTTATTAAAGCAGGGAGGTATTTTATTATCCCGCCATAGTTCCTCAAAACACTGAGGGTAAGGTGAGTCTTTATTTTCCTTTTGAAGGATAAAAGAGGCTCAGACAGATTTAATGCACGATACTAAAGTCAGTGTAAACTGAGATGAAAAAAGCAATAAAGCTTATCATAAGAGTACTATTGTAAAACTACAGACTAATGCATTCTGCAGGTTATATTTGAATATACAGTAGCTAAAGAAATGAAAGGTCACAGGATCCCAAAATGACACGGAGATTCACTGAAAGAAGTAGCTCAGTATTTTGGTTATTTGCTTCCTTCCCCACATCATATCTCATGCTTGCTCACTAAGTATGAAGTAAACAGAAGCTAGTTAGTTTATCTTAGCATTAAGCAGAAGTGAAGTCATTGTTTTAGATACTGTCAGATTGGTTCAAACCGCTGACTATATAAAAAGATGGACGACATGACAGCTCCCCAAAAGTGAAGTTAAAACATATTGATCATGTTGTTAAAGTCCAAGTCAAGTTGCAGGTCTTTTTTTGATTTTGTCAAGTTGAGTCTAAAGTCATCAAATTTGTAACTCAAGTCAGACTCCAGTCAAAGTCCTGTGAATTGAGTCCAAACCTCTGGTATTAAGACCGGAAACAAGGACAAACAGCTGGCTTTATGTTCATTAACAAAGTTGACCTACCAGCATCTCTAAAGCGCTCCCTACAGTTGCTGTAGGGATGAAACAAACCAGATTTAAATGTGTTAGTTAGCTGGCGGGTGCATTTTGTTGCCTTTGGAGAAAGCAAGTCTTTCTGTTGTCTCCTCTTTTTATTCTTTCTAAGCTAACTGGCTGCTCGTGGCTTCACGGCTGAGAATAAACGTGTTTCTCCGTATGTTATTCCCTTAAAATATTACATTTATAATACACATGGACACTATATGATGAATCAACCATCCAGATAAAAGACTCACATATCTCATGACTTCCCCTAAATCCAATTCAAAGTTTCCTCGTGCTAGCTTTCTATAACTGTGGAACATTTAACTCATTGTCGCTGGTATCTCTACCCAGATCGTGAAGACTTCCTCTGTCTGTAGCTTAACTTTCCCGCAACCTTCTCCACATGCAGGAGCACCCATGCTGTGTTAAGGCATCGGGCTCCCTCATTAGCACAGCATGGAGCTCTAAGTTCCCCCATTCTCTAATAGGGACACACCCTGCAGTGACAGTGATTTAAAGCCGAGCGTTGACGGCAAGAGTTTCTAAACCTTGAGTTGGGGTTTCTAAACCTTCCACATTCATATATCACCTGTCACGATCCTGCACTCCTGTTTCTCCTTCCTCAACTGTTCCTCTTTTATTCCTCTCTTAAATGTGACCTGATTCATTATTTTCCCATCTTCCCTAACTTTAGTTCCATACACAATTTGCGTGGCATAAATTCAGGATAACACAGACAGACAGAAATTGGAGGATTGCTTTGTCTGATTCTAAACACGAACACACAAGTTTACATCACCACATAAATATAAGACCGTGCTTTACAAGAGTCCCCTGTGATGACAAAGAAAGAAAGGAAACGTTAAGGTAATGAATGAGGAGCAGCTGTGAGTTCAAACCCAACAACAGCACTCCTCTGACTCACTGGCTTTTACCCCGTAATCAGTAACAAAACAACGATTCAGGGGGAGAAAACAGACCCTCAGGTGATTTGACAAAGAGCGCGTTGATTCACCTGCCAGCTGCTGGTGAGGGGGTCTGGCTGCTCAGGAGGGGAGGCTGTGATTAGTAAGAGGCTGGAAGATGACCTCCCCTCCCTGGGTGAGTGGACACACTCTGCGGGAGCTTAATGACGGGGCCTGAATGCAAAGACGGACCTGCAGGGTCAGAGTCTGATGTCGGTGAGAAACTACAGAACCCTCTAATCTACCGACATCCAACACAGAACTCTTCTTCTTCAACATTTATCCTTGTAGATAGCTTAGGTGTAATTTGTCCACGTTTACTGTCTCGGACTTCTGTCTTTCAGCCCAATGCAACAGAGGTGAAAAGTATTTCATTTCTAAAGTTGGATGAAATGGCGTTTTGAGAGTCTCAGAATTGTGACCTATGTCCAAGTGAAACAAGACAGGCAGGCAGAACATATAATTCCATGTAACACTGGAAGGAATTGGGTTTTATCATTGAAAGTGAGCGCGTCATAACAAACATGATGAATTACAGTAATTCAGACAACACCAATGTGATAGCAGTATCCATCAGGGAGAGAAAGACAGCCTGTAGCTACTGTATTTTTGGAAAACGGAACAAGGTTTGAGGTGGCAAACACCCAAAACACATCTGCACCATACAGTACTGTTGCTGGCTAACTAATAAATCTTAGCTTTGTGTGGCATAATTGTTTGAAATTGGTTGGTACCATCATATGTAAGGACGTAATATTTTGCTTTACAGAAGGAAAACATGATTGGGTTTTGATAAAAGAATATGTAACACACAACTTAACTTTCATTTAGCTACAGGTGAACTTCAGTAATGAAGCCAACAGTCAGTGAGGGTCAAAATGCCATAACAGGCTTTTATTAAATTCAGGGTCTGTATGGGCAATATTATGAATGCAATTAAAAGTTAAAGTGTCTTGCTGCAGGGGTGTGGTGCACCAATATATAGGCTGATGCACTCGAAGTATACCATATGTGAATAACCAAAACTACACACAAAATAAACCCCTTTTTCCAATAGAAAAATACCCAAACTACTACCAGTGCCACATCAAACTGTAAATTATATCACCACAACTCCAAAAGTGAACTCCCACTGCACCAGCCACTCCAGTGACCGGAGGTCAACACCAACTGCAGCATTATAAGATAAAATTGTACTGTTTTAAGTTCAATTTAGTAAAATACAAGTTTTCCAAAGTGTTGAACTTTTTCTTTAGTAGTTTAAATGGGTAATATTTCTTTGGTGGACAGTACTGTAGTTTTAATC
>JAPZEB010000002.1:28306721-28319306 GCA_029783705.1 Chaetodon striatus | reverse complement strand
GCCTCTTTTTTCCCCACAAATACAACATGCTAATGTTTTTAACACTAGTCTATGGTATTTTACATTGTCTAAATTAGCCTGGCATTTAGCTAACTTTTCCTCCTCTCATATGAAGCCAGAGACAGCAGTAACATTTAACAAAGGTAACGTTGCAAAATTCGGCTCCATTACAACTCACAAGGTTTACTGTCTCATACTAAACAGGTTTTCTCAACAAATACAACTTGCTAACATTATTAGCACCAGCCCATGGCATTTTACATTGTATAAATTAGCCTAGCCACTTATTTATTGTTTCTTATCTGTGAAATTAAAATAAATAAAACCTTTGTTTCCATTGAGGGAAATTGTTTCGGCTACAAAGCCGCAATGTGTAGTTACATTTCTAGGGAGGTGCATGTCAGGCTATGGCATAGGGTAAAGCGTTGGTTCGATGCAGAAGTATAAATCTAAGGCTGATACATCACTTTGGGAGGTTGTCTGTCATATATAGAGAGAATGAGCCTACATCTATGATCTGGGAGCCCAGGAAGCCCAGATTACCATCCCATCCCACACTCAGACTGATCAAGACAAAGGCGTTGGATACATGTTATTCCATCGCTTTAATCAATCCAAGCGGAGTCAGTTTGCCAAAATACAAGGGTTTAGTCTAAACTGCACCTGTAACCTTTAGCAGTACATTTCCTGAGTAAACTCCACCCTTTCAAATTATTCCACAAATGGAAAGCACCCTCCAACATCCCTTCCCTAATCACACACACACACACACTTCTGCTTCTGCATACATGTTTCCATGACACCAAGGGCAATGAGAGGGAAAAAAAAGTCCAGCACACACACAGTATGGAAACTCTTACTCAATGAGACGACAGAGCTAAGCATTGTTTTTACAGGTAGAGCAGTGAAGCCCTTTGTCACAGGAAATGAGGTCATTTGGATAAAACAATCAAAACACAAGACCGCTACTGAAAACCCAACTACTATAAATGTCGGCACCGCCTGGCCCCTGCTGGGAGTGACTATCACTGCCAGTTTTGTGCAAGCGAGAAAGAAACACAAACTGTACAGTAGGAATATGGTAATAATTAAGGTTGAGGGGTGACTTGCCTGATGGGGGTTAGACGTTTGCCACAAGCTGGGAATTTTACATGATTCACTTAATTGTCCATTAGGGAGCAGGGCACATGGACAGGAAGTGATCCTACATCCTTTCCCAGATTTGGAAAAACACATATCTCTCTTATTCCCACCACGTCTACGACACAAAGTCTGACCCCCAAAAACATGTTATTGATCATGTGAGCGCAAGGCGACAGCAGCATCAGGATCAAGAGCAGATCAGAGTTGTAACATCATTGTTAGAAAGTGCATGTAGATAAAGACACGTCTGCTTAAACACAATTTAAAACTTAAATTTTTCCGTCTTTCTTTCTTTTTCATTCTAAGACTTTAATACTGTTTCAAAGGATGCAGAACACTCTAGCAGCTCTGTGAGGATTACATATATTACATATATATATTACATATATATGAATAATATATATTACATGTCAAGTTTTGCTGACATGTAATTTGTAATATGGTATTTGGTTGTAAGTTTTAACTCAAGAAACACAGCAAGGTCAAAAGTACAACCTCCAGACTTGGAAAATGGGACCATCAGAGGAGAATGTAAATGCAGCATAAAACAAAGCACTGTTCAGGCTGATGCGAATGGAAGTTTTTAAGCTTTTTGGTATTTGAACCAAGAATATAAGTAAACTTTGACCCAGATGAGACGTTAGGGGATCTCCAAAGTTATTACAATTCTGAGTGGAACAGACATGTCTGTATCAAATTTCATTGCAATCCATACAGTCGATTTATTTTTCTAGAAAAGTGAAAACTTTGACCTGTGCTAAATGCCAGCATTCTGGGCCAAAACAGTGGACCAGCTGACCGACACTGCCATCCCTAGAGCCTCGTTGTTAGTGTGGCTAAAATGTGGTTTGGGGAATGAGAGCATGAGCTGCATTTTCATATAATATTGCAACAATATTTTTTTAATGACTTATATTACCACATCAGGGGGATCATTCATTCATCAGTTCCTGAACTTTACTACTTTTGTACCATTAACATCATCTGTGAACTATTCAGTTGCTAGTTGAGACCCTTAAAAAGAAGTAATAATGAAGAAAATAAAGTAAAGACAATCAACAACCAACATTACTCACCACTGTCATCAAATTAACAGCAGCCAATTATACACACTGACTCTTTGTTTCCAGAAATTAAAAGTATCCTCAAACAATTAAGGGTCAGACAAGAGGTGCCGATTCCCCTTTGTCCAGATACCTCTGATATGAAGTCACCTCCTGTCTTTCGTCGGGTAAGATAGAAAACATTCACATGAGGTTACCCGCTGGTTGTTGTTAACAGACTGTGTAAGCATATAGATATTTAAACCTCCACCTCGAGGAAAGCTGGGCACACAGCCAGTTGCTTAGCTAATGGGATGGTTTTTATTACAGGACTGAAAGGAAGCAAGAACTTGTAACAATAAAAACATGCAAGGAACAGAAACTACATGCTTTTTTTGTCAGTAACTTCCCCAGTATATGGTGTTTCAGAGCTGTTGTTAGGGAACTAGGATGGAGCCATGATGGACATGTCCTTGGGGACCAGCAGGCAGAGCAAGACACACCATATTTCACACAGCTGTGGACACACAGCTGTTTTTCTGGTTCTGCTGGGAGTCACTCGTCTGTGCTGCCATGCTTTGCTTCTGTTCAGTTTCCTTTTCTGCTTGTTCTGGCAGTGCCATCTTATACCCAGAGCTTGATGACATAATACAAATCCTCTGGATCTGGCTTCAGTGTGTTCTTGCACATTTCAAACCTGGACTGCATTCGATGCTACAAAGTAAACTGTACCAAATGAGTCATGTGTTTTGCCTCAGAATCGGATATAACCAACCCATTTCTATGAATCAGAGTAGACTGAATAGTATAAACACCTCTCAGTGTAATGCAATTGCACCTTTTTTTTTCAATGACACTAAGACTTTAGACTGGATTACTTTTACCTATAGCTGCATTTAATAAACTGGAAACTGGATGTATGTTCATATACATGTGAAATATGTTAAAGCAACTGATACAGACCTTGTTAGTAAACAACATGACGTTTTTTTTGGTTGGCGAGTCTTACCTGGAGGCAAGACTTCTCCACAGACATTAGTCAGCATTAGCTAGTGAGTACTTTTGGCTTGTTTTAGTCAATGGAGGAAGATAATGCAAGTGGTGTACTTAGAAATACTACACCGAGTGCCGGAGCACACTTTGGCACAAACGTTACCGTTGGTAAATTGACAGAGTTTACCATGCGGTTATCCAGAGCACCACACTCTCTGCACTCTTGGGGGAGATGAAGCAGCGGAGCGCCTATGTTAATTAAATGGGAGATTTAGTTCTTGTAGAAATATAACGCTCTGTTTATTTGACCAACAGGGCTCTCATTGTAGTGTAGAACGTTAGACTGAATTTACGAACGCACCATGTCAGGTCACTTACGCTGCTGGACCGCGAGTGTTACCTGCATAAGTAAACACTGACCAACAGATAGCATCATGCCAAGAATGGTTTCCTTCAGTTTGTTTTGCTATCAAAGCTAACGTTAGCTAATGTGCTAAAAAGTTCGCATTACAGAAAAATCCATTATTCCTTTTTATACCTCCCCAGTTTCTGATGAGGTGGACATGATAAGCCTTAATACACATAATGTTATTCATCCCTACAACAGGAAATACTTTTTCCCGAACCTGATATGAAGTGTGCGCTGCACATGCGAACATTTTTGATGATCGCCTCTGCCCAGTCTTTTCGTCTTATCGCATTTAATTACAGTTGTCTTTGTTTTTGACGGATAGTGGCGGCTGGTTTGTGATTAAGTTTGAGCCATGACTCCTTCTATTCTGGCTCCAAATAACACAACAAGATGACATTTTAAGACTCATGTGTGGCCTACAGCCCTGTGATGGAGAGTCATGTTTTGCCTCCAGCTAACAAACTGATGTCATTGTGTCGTTGGCCCTAAAAGGGTCTATAAACCGGTTTCTTATGACTACATGTTATAAACAGTTCAAACCCAGCAGGCCACCAGTATCAATAGACGTTGATATTTGGTTGAATTAAGGTGGTGACAACAGGTGACCAAAATTCAAAGTCAGGACATCTAATGCCAACATCGATACTTAAAAAAGATTATATCAATATTTTGTAAATTTCAAGTTATGTTGTTAAATAACCAAAATCCAATGTCTTCCAAACGTCTCATGCCAACGTCATCTCGATGTGAAATAACAACATTCAGATGGAAGGTATGGAACAAAAACCAATGTCTGCAAAACATCATAATGTTAATATCAACATAATTTACATTTCCAACATCGTTAGACATTTAAAATATCATCAACCTGATTTTCACTTAAACCAAAATTTCTAACGTCTTTCTGGTATCACATTGGTGTCCAGTGCCAGCTGGGAGGTGGAATGCCTGACATTGTTCCTTGCCAAAGTTTTACTACAGGACATCAAGAGGCAAATACACTCTTCACACACATACAAGTCTTTTACAAGTCTCTTCCCCAGCACGGCCTCCTATAACCACAGATAACTTAAAAACCTACTGATCTTTGCTACTACTTCCTGCTGACAACTCATCCCCCTCTCTATGACAACAGGCATCTTTTACTGTGAAGATTATGATAAATAAGGAAGGAAATTGCCCTTCCAGATTACTTAAGATTGCACGCATTAGCTTGACATTTTGGGAATTCGCTTATTTGCTTTCTAGCAAACAGATGAGAAGAGTAAGGGGGGGTTTGCCCCTTCAGGGACCTTAACATAAATCTGAGCTGTTGCCAAATGAAAGAGAGGATTAAAAAAAAGAAGAAATGTTTTTGTTCCATGAAACTGAATAATGGTTATCTAATTTTGTCGCTGTATACCTTGTAATGACTGGATTATTTCTGTTGTAATTTGTCACAGATACACTGAGACGCAGAGTAAGAAACAGAATAAAGGGGATTCATTATAATGTAAAAGGGGAATGGAGGTGGAGATGGACTCAAAGATGGCAGGCTGAGGCAGAGGGCAGAGAGCATGGTGTAATAGCAGGCCAGGCATTGAGGGAATGGCGTGGTAGTTGAGTGGCAGAGGGAATTGCAGAGTGAGAGCAGGCAGACAGTTAAAGAGGCAGACTAGAGAGGATGATCCTGGAGCGAGTGAACAAGGTCAGGCAGGGCAAAAACACTCGAGGAGTATGTGTGTAAAAAACTTAAAGACAAGGAGCAGCCTGAACATGTAACTTCCACTGAAACTGACTGAACAATCTGGTGATGAAAGATGGATGAAAGACCAGGGCAGATATAGTGCAGCTTGATGAGAGGCAGGTGTGGATGATCAACAGTAATCAGGAGACAGCAGATGAGCTCCACACCCACAGACAAGGACACACAGAGACAGACAGGCACACACAGGGAAGGGAAAAAAACACAAGGAAACAAGAGGGAAAGCACAGACTCACGGCCGGATGTCCATCCATTCATTTTATCCGCTAATTCAGGGCCAGGTTGCTGGGGCAAGGTAATCCAGACATCCCTCAACACAGAAACACTTTTCAGCTCCACCTGGAGGATCCTGAGGTGTTCCCAGGCCAGATGAGATATGTAATCCCTCTAGCGGTTCTGGGTCTGCCCAGGAGGACCCGAATTAGATGCCTGAACCACCTCAACTGACCCCTTTTGACCTCAAGAAGCAGCAGTTCTACTCCGAGCTCCCCGCGGATGTCAGAGCTGCTCACACTATCTCTGAGGCTGAGCGTAGCCACCCTTTGGAGGAAACTTGTATCTGCAATCTCATACTTTCAGTCACTACTCAAAACTCATGATAATAGGAGGGGGTTGGGATGTTGGAGGACCAGTAAATTGAGAGCTTTGCCCTCTGGCTCAACTCCCTCTTTACCATGACAGTCTGGTGCAACACCCACATCACTGCTGAGGCTACACCAAACCACCTGTCCATCTCACGCTCCACAGAGCAAGGATGCACTTAAAGTTGCTCAAATGAAGCAATCTTAGAAAGGAATATCACTCTTATGGTGTATTCACACTCAACAAGACGCACATTGTGTTACTCGCACCTACACAGACGCTTGAGTGTTTTGGGGAGTATTTTGCAACTGACGAATTTTCACCCTTGACAGCTGTGCTAATGACTGTGGCAACTAACGAGCAAAGACAGCAACAGTTAATTTGGTTTGCAGTAAAATGCAATGATATCTGACATTAAGTGATGTGAACACAGTAAACTCAGAGGCTTCATGCTCCGAACCAGCGTGAACTAAGACGGCAACGCACTTTATTATCTTACAAACTTTCATGGCAGCACATTTCTGCCTCACTCCTTCTGTTGTTTACTTTCCACAGTAAAAGACCAACTTATGTTACTCTGAGCATTTTACAAAGAAGCAACTTAAAAAGATAACTTAAACAAGTCACAAATACATGTTTAGTACTTACCATGTAGTCCTATGGCATCTCTCAGCCTTCTCCTTGTTTGCTCTGTCTCTATAGAGTACTGACATTGAGGGGAAAAAAACAGTAGCGGCAAAAGACCGGTCAAGTTTGTCCTCCATTACTGATTTTCTGTAACATCAAGAAAATCTTAACCAGATCTTAATGCTGATAAGCGTTCACGACACAGTGTCACTTGAGTCTTTTACGCAAGTTGAAATTTTTTCTTGAATCTAAACAGTGCAAATTTACGTCTTCACTTCATCCGTGTTGCCTGTCATGAATTCACATTTATTCGTGTCTTTGCTTTGACTTTGTATGTAATCTCACCACAAAATGCTTGTATAGCATTCAGTGTAAACACACTTATATGAACAATTATATCCAAATGTCTGATGCCATAACCTGTGACGAGGTTTTAAACATAAATGTTGCCTCATTTTAGTTCTCACAAGTCAAAAACATTGGGAACCACTGCTTTAAGGCATCCTTACAATAAGCATACATATATCCATGTCATTATCATCAAAATGGATCTCTGAATAAAATATACAATATCTTATATATTAGAGAGCAATATTTTTTTTGTATAGGCACTAAATGTGTGGACAAGCTAAGAGATATGTTGCCATTTCACTGACAGACTGAAAGAGAAAGTCTGAGCAGTGTTTTGTGTTGAAACTTTGCTGCCCTCATTGTTTCCTTCTTCCTGCTTTCAGAAGGACGTTTGGATCCTCTCTCCTGAGCACACAGAGTGAACTTTGTGTCGGAGAGTCTGGATTTCCCTCCTCAGTTCAGCCAGCATGTGAAGAGCTCGGCAGACTAGTGAAAATACCATGAGCCAGTTTTATGAATAGTGCCATTTAAAAAGGGATTGGTTTCGGTGAAGGTCTAATGATGCCATAGCGCTGGCGTCACAGAGAGCGAGGGAAAGAGAAAGCATTCTTTCCAGGCGCTGGAGCAGCACTTTCAGACTGGTAGACTGGAGCGAGGTGGTGTGGCGACTTTCCATCTCACATACGTCACTCCTAATGCCCAGTTGCTCTCCGTTGCTCTGTCCAGTCACAACAGTAAAATTAAAGCCCAGATAAAGCCCATGATTTTGCACATCTGTCAGCACGCTCTGAGATGGCTGTGGGAGCCATTCTCTCCTCTGATTATAATGTTTTTTTAATGTCTTCTTGAAATATTTCCACAGGCTCGTGATGGGCTCCATCATCAGCCCCGGAGCTATCAGGCCCGGCTGACTTCTTCCGGCTATTTTAGAGGTGAAACAATAGAAAGCCAGAGGCCGGAAAGGTTAAATAGATGATGCATAGTTCTCAGAGCCGTGGACTGCTGCCACAATTGTTCCAGAGGTTCCAGAGGTAATTTGTTTCTGCATGTTTGCGGTGTTTGTTTGTGTATGTGTGTGTGTGTGTGTTGACTCTCAGGCTGCTGGCCAGCTGAACAATGGTACACGACGACTGGCACAGAAAAGAAGGGGAATTTTAATCAGGTAACCTCAAGCGAACAGGCACACTGAAAGGGGCACACCAGCAATGTAATACTGCACTTTCATAAAGTTGGAAAACTTTGCAGAATGGTTACTGTCAAAGCAACAGATGCAGAGATAGCCAGACATTTAGGCCACATCTAAACTGACACATTTTAAAATAGTGTTTTAAAATGAAAACTATCACATGAGCGTTTTAGCACTGTTTCAGAAATAACATCCGTCCACACGCCTGAAACGCATGTTACATGATCATTCATGTAAACTTGGCACGATGCTAACAGGAAGCAGATTGGCTATTCTACAATTGGTTGCTTAGTTACAGAAAATACTACGGAGATAACAATTGTCGGGAACATTATCCATCGCCATAGATGCCATGGAAATAGGAAAAAACACTGGATCCTACACTTCACATAAAGCAAGTTAACAGCACCTCCCCACCTGATCAATGCTCATGTCTTCACAACTTTATACTCATTATTCACAAACTGAGTAATTCTCCTCAGAGCGAGTAAACTGAGCTTTATGTTTAAAATGAGTGGAGTGCCCTTTAATTTAACAGTACAATTGCCCTCTTTTAGGTAATCGTAATCTAACAGGAATTCTTACAATCACTGATGTGACTGTTATTTCAGTATTTGGTTTCCAAAGCTAGTTAAAGGGAAGTAACTGTCAGAGCAGTGAGTCTGCTTCCTGCATCCCAGAGGAGAGACCTCGGAGCCGCGTGGGTCACACTGGCAAAAGTCCACTCATGAGAAGCCACTTCTAGCTCAGGCCGGGGAATAGAGGGGAGACAGTGTGTCACTCAAACTCAGCGAGCAACTTCCTGCTATTGAAGAGAAAAGAGAGAAAATATTTTTGGCCTCCACAATCAGTTGTTGAACACAGTGAAACACGTGAGGCCACAGGCAATTCTAAAAAAGATGCTACTCGCTGACACAGATTATTCTGAAGATTCAAAGCCAGGTCAGTAAGAGTAGGTTGTAAGAGGCATCAGATAGGTAAATGCAAACCTTTTGTTTTTGCTCCCATTTTTCACAGTTTTAAGTTCAAGATCTAAGAGTTCTTTTATGAATATGAATGAAGAGATTTATTTCCTCAAATTCCGGTTGCAAATTTGTTAAAATCTGTATTCTCCTTTCCAAAGTACATCCATCCACCTGACAGGTGAGGCATATAAAGAAGCTGACTACACAGCATCATCACTACACAAGTGTGCCCTATGATGGTCACAATGTGCAGTTGTGGTACACAATACAATGTCACAGATGTTTCAGGTTTTGAGGGAATGCAGGAATGTCTACCAGAGCTGTTGCCCGTGAACTGAATGTTTATTTTGCGCAACCGCAGACCATGTGTAGCCGCACCAGCTCGGGAGCTCCATATCTAGCATCTTCACCTGCAGGAATGTACTGTCATGGCCAACTTGAGTGGGCAGCTACTCACCTTTGATGGTGTTTGGCACTTTGCAAAAAGATCCTCTTCGCAGATGAATCTTGGTTTACACTGTCCTGAGCAAAATATGCAATTTTATAGTGGTAGTCATGAATAACTAATACATTTTTCAACACAAAACTGTGCATTTTAGAGTGGTTTGTTGTGACCATCCCAAGGCACACCTGTGTAGTAATGATGCTGTTTAATCAGCACCTTGATATTTCTCACCTGCCAGGTCTTGGAAAAGGAAAAGTGCTCACCAACATGGGTTTTAACAAATCACAATTCACAATCACAATTTGAGTCTTTTTATGTGCATAAAAAAAGTCTTAAATCTTTTACCTGTGGAGCGGGTTGCATTAAAAATTTTGTTCAGTATAATAGACCACTCTAAAGATGAGATTTAATTGGCTATGTTACTATCTCTAATGCTACTTTAATTCTGTGGCATGGATGCAACATAGAGCCTCATGTTTCAGAGTAACAGCTGTAGTGAATGAACCCTGTGTGTGACACGCATATGTGCATGTTGAGAGCAGGCTGAATTTCAGGGGAATGAATTTATGCTACCATCTAGTGGTCAGCGACTGTACTGTATCCAGCTGACAGACACTGAAATGACCTCGTGTCTGACTGAGGACAAATGCTTCACATTTTTTTACTTTTTGTTTTTTCCCCTTTAGAGCGACGACACACCATCTACAGATTTCACACAGGTCAATGAAATCAGTTTGCAGTGATTTTAGTGACAAAACAGACTGATAAACACGAAGGAAAATAATTAGTGAATCATTATTTTTAAAATCATAAATAAATTAGAATTACTGCATCGTAGTTCTATGCCTCTGTTAACCAGTCAAGTTGCAGTTACAGTTTACATCCATGTCTATCTAGACTCATATGTAGCCATGACAGCTGACAATGCTTCAAATACAGGTGTTGCTGCATAGACTCGACAAATTCTAAAACGTGGATGCTTCACACACTTCGTCAGCCCAGCAGCACATAAGATCTTTACAAAGATTAGAGTCAAGCCAGTGTCTGACAAAATGTCGCCTCTTCTGTTCTCAAGTTGTGAATAATGGCCAGAAGTATTTTTGCAGAACATACTGATGTCAGGGTGGTACGGTGGTATGGTGGTTAGCCCTGTCGCCCTGGTTTGATCCTGGGTGCCGTGCAGAGTGTGCATGTTCTCCCTGTGTCAGTGTGGGTTTTTTCTGGGTACTCCAGCAAGCAGATGTTTGTGCAATATTAAAAGAAGGTCTCTCTGGACCCTCTTAAGATAAAATAAAGACAATAAAGAGACAGACACAAGGTCATAGCGACCTTGACATCTGACCACAAAAATCTATGTCCAGGTGGACATTTGTCACAAATTTTAATTCAACTCAAGGCTTTCTTGAGATATTTCGTTCATGAGAATGGACAGACGCAAGGTCACAGTGACCTTGTCCTTTGACCACCAAAATCTTTTCATTGGTGAGTCCAAGCAGATGTTTGTGCCGCATCATAGGAAATTTTCCCAAGGCGCTCTAGAGATATTGCATTGACGAAAATGGGACGGATTCAAGGTCACACTGACCTTGACCTTTGTGCCAAATTTGAGGAACTTCCTTCAAAGAGTTTTTGAGGTATCGTGTTCATGAGAATGGGACGGACAACTGAAAATCATTACTCGTTTGGCAACGGCTGTTGCTGACATGGAGGCATAACAATTAAAGCATAACTGCACTGGGAGCCGACCGTCCTTAGACTGTTATCAAGAAAAATACACTTGACCAAAAGCTTCCTCTGTTACTGTATTAGGAACAGTAAAATAACAAAAAAGGATCCTCATCGTTATAGGAATCACACTTTTATGAATAAATGATAATGTGGCCATCAATGGCAGCATGGCCTATATTGTTTAAATGCTTTAAAATAATGATTTATCACCTAAAATCAACACAACACACATAAAACGTTCATGCTTTTTAAAATGAATGTTTTATTGTTTTTATTTTTGTATAAAAAAACTTTTTGTCCACTTTAGGCAACAGTTAGCAGGAGAGTAGTTCTCACAGCTTTTAGATGAAGTCTAAACTTATCAGTCTTTTCCACAGTCACACACCCCTTTCATACAGAGAAACACACAATCACATAGTGTACTGGAGTTAATTTGATGCAGTGGTCCCAAACCTAAAGTCTATTAGTAGAAAGCCAAGGACAGAAAGCTCAACAATAGGCAGCTTTTAATCATCGTCACTTTGAAGATGTCAAGGCGAGTCACGCAAACACAAAGGGCCACAATAAATCTAAAAGCCTCACAATAAGTACAGGAGACCGCTTTGTTAAAATCTGATGGTTGAAAGCATCATCTAATTAGGTTTGAGACCACTGCTTTGGTGCAACTCTTAAGCAGATTTATATTAAGACAGTTAAAAATAATTAAAAAAAAGGCAAAGAAATACATCAGACATCTCATACACGGCAGCATGTCCTGTGTTTGGCAAGCTGTAACCGAAAGCAACAGCTGTAATTTTAGGCACCAAAACAAAGGACTGGTTTTGTGTAAGCAGAGTCGGCACACTTACGCAGATCAGTATTAATCAGACACGGCTTAAAAAAGACATTTAAAGACAGGAAAATGTTATACGATTGCATTTACATGACAAAACTCCTCAATCCAGAACCGCCACATTAATGATTTGCAGTGCAGTAGCTATTGCGTTTCCTAAAAGAGGCTCTCCGACACTTCTTAACATCAGTCATCGAGAAACATCTCCGTAAACTCACATTTCTCATGATGGTGGGGAGAAAAATCAGTGAATTGTAAATCTGTAACATCAGCACCTTTTCAGGAATAAAATATGTATCCTCACTAATATACTCCCCCCTCCCCCTTTCATAATACAGTACATACACGTGTACATGCACACACAGACGCATACACAACTTCCTCTCCCACAGAGACGCACTAATGTAAAGTAGGCACACACACACACACACACACACACACACACACACACACCCTCACACAAACATATAGTTAGTTATTTCCTCAAACAGTTTTTCACTGTAGTTCAAACAAACAGGGGGAAATAATAACAAT
>JAPZEB010000002.1:28193556-28223671 GCA_029783705.1 Chaetodon striatus | reverse complement strand
GCAAACCCACCAGACTCCATTTAAATAAACAGTGATTTAAGTGAATACAGAGGCAGCATATTTTCACATCTAACCAGGCACTCAACCAAACCAGAGTTTCTGAGCATTGGAACAGTGGAATGATACAATGATAAAACAGCTTTACTTAAGTGGCCTCTGGTGGGTTTGACGACAGGGATTTCACAGCTGCTTCTGGTGAAGCCAAAATGATCGTACTGTAATAAGTAGGTCTATCTTGGTAGGGATGCCTTACATAATGTCAGACACTTGCGATAACAATCTGAGCCTGTGTGGGGCAAACAACAAGCACTTTCAGTGGACATACATTGCTGGTAAACAATTGCCCATTAACATTACATTGCAGCTGATCTCGCTAATACTGCAGCAGTTTTAAAAACCTGTTGTTCCCATTCGTCACTTAGACACAAAATCATGGGAAAATAGGGCACAAGTTTAACTTTCCCTTTAAGATTCACACAGATAGAAGACAGCACAAAGCATTTAAGAGAGCACACAGCATTTTTTTGGTAAAGGTTAGAAATGTATTTTATAAGTTACATGGATCTTAGAGCGTGTACTTGTGTACAAAATTTGTGCCAATAGTTAATCATATAATGCCACAGCAACTCAACTGGCTAATCTTACAAAGTAATTGCCTTTTGCATGGGATTGCTCGCAAGCAGCCTCCCACAGTACAAACATTACACAGAGCAATAAACATTAGAGGAGCAAAGTGATCTGCCTGAGATTACAGCCTGTGACATAAACCAATGAACAGTGTTACTGATCATCACTGGCAGCACAGATATTAAAAATGTGTCCCATTGAAAGAGACTAATGCCAATTACTAAACATCACACCCAATCAAGCTTAAAGATAATGACCGAGAAGATCTGCTTTTGAGGACTTAGCTGTTTGTATTTACAGTATGAAAAGGAAAGGGTTTGAGAGATTGTAAACACTTACATCAAGATTCACTAGAGGATGTATACAATCAAAACCTCACAGAAATGAAATACAAACATAATTTTTTTTTTAAAAGATAGTGTTCTGAGTAGTCACACATTCGATTACAACCTACAATGAAATGCCTAAGAATCAGCTCTTCAACTTCTGAGTGACACATGTGTTGAAACACTGAAATTATTGAATTTAGAAGCAGGTCACAATAAAACTGCATAGTTTTATCTATGCACATTTTTCCAAAAGAGAAATATACAGTACAGTCTCGAGTGTTAAAGGAATACTTCACCTACAAAATGACCACTTGTATATAAATTAATTATGCTGTTACCCTGAAGTTGTGAAGAAAACTTCTTGCATGCCTCCACAGCAAATGGGAGACATATTGATTTGAGACCATGTTGAACAGCAGAAGTGTATCAAAACATCCATTTACAAACTCTCACATAACTCCTGCAGCATAATCCAGGTCTCATTTATCCAGTGTAGACGTGAGCAGTATCAAGGTATCATGGTATGCAGGGGTATCAAGAAATCCCAAAGGTATTTTTTTCAGTACAGTCAAAAATACAGACACTTCTTTCGGTTAAACTGATACAGAGATGCTGTCTTAAGGTGGTGTATTGTAGTGCACAGCTCGCTCCACTAGAGGTCACTCTCTACTGGTAAAACAGGCAGCTGGGCTGAGAAAGATGGTGGCTGCGAGTGGTGGGGATAACGTTATAGGACAACAGCCCCTGTTCAGGAGTATTTTAATGAAAATGCACGTTTGGGAAGCACTGAGGATACGACTGGTGAAATAAGACGTTGATTATACTGCACAAGATGTGTGAATCTGTAAAAAAAAAATGCTCTGATGTAGTTTTGCTGTTAAACATGGTCTCCAATAAATCAACATATGAATAGTGTTTTCATTTTCCGTGGGGGCATGTGAGTTTTCTACACAAATTCAACACTGCATGACAAATTGATATACAAATGGTCATTTTGTGGGTGAAGCATTCCTTTAAGAGGTGAAATGAAAACGCCTTGTTAAACATTTAGCAAAAACATCAGCACTAAAGACACACAGTGCATAGAAAGAAAAACCTATTTGGTTAAAAAATTAAAAAAAAAGCATCCTTTTACAAACACGTAAAATCATCAAAATACAACTCTCACTATTATGAAAAATTAAAACGATTATAAGGAGACTAAGATGGAGGCATTTATATCCACTATCAAAGCTGCACTGTGTTATGTGTTACGCATAAATACAAAAACCTACTGGATATTATTGCGGTATCAGCAAAGGGTTAAATGTAGCTGCTCTGGATTATTTAAGGAGAGGAGATGCAAAGAATTTTCCCTGGCCAGAAAATCCAACTGCCGATTTGCTCTTGCTTCCAAATCTGCAACAAAAGAGTGCACATAATGGCATTTAATGGAATTAGGAGTCTAAGTCAATAAAACAGAGTCAATGAAGGATAATGAGATATTTTACAGTAGATTAACTTCTATGAAAGATGTTCAAATGAGTCAGCTTTTCTCTAAATCTGAAAGCTAGTTCTTTATAGCTTTCTTAAAACTCAAATCAGCAGTATCTTGAACATTTGAATCAGCAGTAGACAAAGCGACAATTTTACAGCAGGGCAGGAGAGGACTGTGCTTGTGTGTTTACCTGGGTGTCAGAGTGGACTTCATGCGCTGAGACAAGGAGCTGGAGGAGGGGGTTTTATTGAGCTGGTGCTCTGGAGTCGTAAGAGGCCCCAGTATGCTCACTGCAACAGTACAAACATTACAATGAAATATCAACCAGCAAACAACTGGGCACTGCCAGACAACACACAACAGTCTGGTGAGCTCATACTTCTCTCGGGGGTGGCGTAGCAGTTTGCGTTCTCGATGATCAGGTGGTTTAAGTTCGGCTGCTCATTTTCCACCATCACAAACTGTCCCCAGTAATCCTCGGGCAGAGCCAACAGGCGTTCCACAACCTGAACAGAGAGAGATTAGCAGGAATGCAAAAGATCAGGGTTATTTCAGTGTGTTGCCTCATCCTCTTCCAACAGGGCTGAGCTGATTATGTAGATGCCCCGGGCAAGATGGAGGGGAATTACTAAAAAGTCTCTGGTATTGTGACGATGTTCTGAATTGTATTATAATAAACTGTGTTATTACATACTAAGAGCTTTTTCATGGTTACTGTATGTTGTGGTAGGACATCCTCCTATATTAAAGGAAAAGTTAAGGTTCATTTTGAACCTGGACCCTATTTTCCCACGTGTTTGTGTCTAAGTGACAAACGGAGACAACAACTTTTGAAACTGATCCAGTATTGAGGGCATCTGTGGTAACCACAGTGGCGAAACAGGCTGCAATGTAATGCCTACAGGCAATTGTGCACTGTCACTTTATGTCTACTAAGAGGTGTACATCTGTCCCAAAGACAATATTTTTGGCCTAATAAATGCTTACAAAACAGCGCTTAGAAGAAGATCAGCTCTGCACCCAGGATTTCTGCTAAGTAGGCTATGATACAATGCCGGTTGTGAATGCTTAGCAACCTCAGGTGCAGCCTGCCTCCATGCATCTTAAAGTTGGCACGGAGTGGGTACAACAGTATCCCCCAGTGCCCAACCTCGCATTTTCCAGGTGATGAAAGACGCAGCATGTGTATGGCCCCTAACATAAACTCTTCCTGGTACTTTTCTCTCTCCAGCTTTCACTAATGCTTGTTGATGTTACTGTTTTTCCTGCAACAAGTCAACTCTTCTAAATGAGACTTCTTGTTTAACAAAACTTGGTCACAATAACAGGCAGACCAGTGAAAGGTAAGGAAAAATGTTTTGTTTCTCGCTAGGGTACTTTCTATAATGTTGTCAGACACTCAACAATCTGAGCCTGTCAGTGGAAAAAAAAAAAAACAAGCATTTTTAATGGACGTACATAAACGGTGCACAATAAATCTTTTCAGTCAGGCTAACTGTAAATTTCCGAGGCGTACTGTAGATCTTGCCTTGCCAGATATATCTAGATAACAATTTGTCCCAGTCATTAAATTGACTCTGGTAAATCTAAATTGGTGGCGTCTGAAATAGATGTTATAGCCTGGGCACTAGATTCATGTTAAATTTCATTCTTGAGCTCAGATTAAAGAAAGGGATGAGGATTCATCTTGCCATGTTTTCTTTTTTTATGCATGGGCAAATAGTTATCTTTTGGGATGTGAATGCCCAAATATAAAAAAAAAAAACCTCTGCATTCAACAGACTTTTATCACAGCTGACATTCTGACGTGCCATGGTAGACAAAGCACAGGTGTATTTCATAACATTAATGATAACTGCCTTCCACTTAGAGGAGGCTCAGGTGTTGTGCATGCTGGCTCACTGGAATAGTTTACTGGAACGCTTTATGGAACTGAGCCATCGTTAATGTTATCAGTTCCACCTGTGCTTTTCCTACTTTGACAAGTCAAAATGTCTGCTGTGAATAAGGTCTATTGCCCGTAGAGATTACAGCCTGTTTTGCAGCTGCATGCTGCTTCTCTCAATACTGGACAGATTTCAAAAGTTGTTGTCTCCATTAATCACTTAGACATAAAAAAATGGGAAGCTCGGGCACAGGTTGGAAAATGGCAAGGTTTTCCCTTAAGGTTAGTTACACAATTAAAATTATGTTGTTAGTTGTTGCTAATGAGTGTGATAATGATAGCTGATCATGATAGTTAGTTTTACACTGTAAAACAACCCTTTAATACCTTTTTAAATTATTAACATCTCATCCAGACTTTGAGGCTTGTCTCATGGTAAACATTAATTGAAAGAAAGTTTTAGTTATAATAAGGATTTTCATGAAGCCAAGCCCCATTTTTAGTATTATAGGTTGGCAGTAGCCATTGAATATGTTTACATTCTTTAATTACCTCTCTATATGGTAGTTTTCATTGTTTGAGGCAGAATCTGCCGTTCCAGCACTGCATTCAAATTGCCTTCACACACACAAGAGACTCACAGGAAATGATGCATGTGTGTATTCCAGGGTTATTGTTTTTAATTTTATCTCATGAATATCTGCCTTACTGTCTACAAATAGTTCACACTGAAAGCATTCCACTGGTAAAACACAGGGTGGCTTTTATTGTGAAGCAGGAGATGCAGTGTGTTCATCACCAAGGTTAAGGCTGATAGAGATCAAAAGTAAGCGTCTACTGTCAGCGGCAAGACATGGTCATTTTTGCATTTTTTGACAGTGGATCACTTTTAAATATTGCATGGTGCAATGGAACAAGGAGGAACGGCAACAGTGCACCAAAAACTAAAACTTCACAGCAAGGTCACAAACTTCTTTTAACGTGCTCAGCATGACATCATGATGGAGAGGAGCCAGTTATTGACTGATTTCTTTATCAAAACAATGCAAGTTGTTTGGCCAAAATGCAAACAGATACACCAGCTGCTCTTCTGATGCATTTCTAACAAAGTACAGTTTGCTCTCAGAAATAGGGGACCTGTAGTACTGAACCACACTTGCTGAGGAACTGTATGTTTAACGACCGAACAACATGATATATAGTAGACAAGGGCTGAATGATGTGAGTAAAATATGCATTATATTAATGAATACCACAGTAACAATATTGCTTGAGATAAATAAACCAACATGATCTCATCCTCGCTCGTCATATTTTGACACTTGGGCAGCCTTTTGAGTTGTATCTTGACAAAGAGGGTTGGCGGTTAGGTTTAGGCAACAAAACTACTTGGTTAGGGTTAGGAAAAGATTGTGGTTAGTCACGACAGTCAACTTAGGTGACTGACGTAACAAAAATAACTCAATGTGACTTTTAGTTTCACATGGCGACACCAAAACCAACCTACTGTGCTTGTTAGACTCAGTCGCCTCCCTTCCCAGTTGCCCTGAGCTGACTTTTGCACCCTTTATATGTTGTCTGTTGCTCTGAATGTCTAATAATGAGGTGGACAGGTTTACACCAGAGTTGGCTGAACACATGCTGTGTCTCATAAAGATGCTAAAGGGTAAAATAAGTGTTTGTATCTCACGCTGAGGGCCACTCCTAGGAATGCACACTTAATCCAAATTTTATCGCTATTGCAATATGACCCACTGCAATTCTTAAATCGCACGAGGTTTGTTAAAAGGCAAAATGTGTGTCCAAAAACTATTTGATATTAAGTATTGTTGTGCTGCAGGGATGTCCTGATGTACACTTTAGACTTAAGAGACTTAAGAAAACAAATTTGTTTGATACAGATCCCCACTAAAAATCACGCTATAATCACTTTGATATGTTTTTTTAATAATAACAATCCCCTTTATTGCAGCAATTCATATCCCAATTGCAGTATAAGTGAAAAAAATAGAATTTTTTTTCCAAAATTGATTGGCCCTAGTCACTGCCCAAGCAGCGTATGTTGACACCCTGGGAGTGAGACCAGGCTAAATAACCAGATATTAAAGTGTACCTAATTTTGCCTTTCTGCTGCTTTATGTATACTGCTAAATAAAACATATTACTTGTTGAATTAAAAAAACAACAACAAGATAATTGAACTGAACACAGAAAAGTCAGCAATTTAAAAAAAAAAAAAATTAAAAAAAAAAAAAGGCCTACCTTGGGTTGTCGTTTGGTGTCCTGCAGGATTGTCATAGGGTCAGGGTTGGGAACTGCGTGACCCACAATAGTTGGACCAAACACGCGAGCCAAATTACTGATGTCCATCTTCGTGTCCAAACTGTCAGCAACTCTGAAAGATTTTATTAGATCCAGTTATTTCTCTTTGGTGTTTCATGAAATATAATATACACCATTTAAAGTGCATTTTAATTTAACCAAACAGAATAATTGCCCCGTCTAAACTCTAATGAGATAGATACAGCCACGGTGTTTATTAAATTCTTTGCACATCTTTGCCTAAAGCACTTCAACCCAATTAAATTTAGAGGATACAGCAAAATTCAAAAAAGGTCAGTTACAGAGCGACTTTTGTGAATATCAGCAAATCCCAACACTGAGTTTGTAGCAGAAGTATCCAGGGCATCAAAGCAGAGTGATGCTTTTAATCAGCTGCAATAGGACATACATAGCTGTAATAGGTGTATTAATATTATATTCAGAAGAGAGTAGCTGCAAACCTCTGAAGGTGACGAACTAAGAAAGCCAGTGTGTCTCTGTTGGGCTGGGGCAGGTCACTGATGGTCTGGTACATCAGAGCTATGCTGTTGTCGTCATCTGAAACCTCTGAGGGGGAACAAAGAAAGCAATTTTGTAAGCAGACACAGAGAAATGGGAGGTTGTGTGGAATTATTAACAACTTGAAAGCATGTGTATCTGACTCCAGTAACAAACAAATATTAAAGAGGCTAACAAACTGAAAGATCAATCTCCTGTTTGTTCCAGGCAACTTCACGCCTGAGGTTTCCATCACTGCTCAAAACAAATTGCAAAAACAAAACAGAAGCACTTATGAAACCTGCACTTAATGGGTCTGTTGGGTAAATTTCTACAATCCACTAAGACATTAAAACAAAATTGAAGTTATTTCAAGTAATAAATTGTTTTTTCATTTAGTGTG
This sequence comes from Chaetodon striatus, assembly GCA_029783705.1. Classification (NCBI taxonomy): domain Eukaryota; kingdom Metazoa; phylum Chordata; class Actinopteri; order Chaetodontiformes; family Chaetodontidae; genus Chaetodon; species Chaetodon striatus. The sequence continues at coordinate 28,216,130 of JAPZEB010000002.1, read as the reverse complement.
CCTTTTCTTTTTCCTGTGGAGCGCTTAACACCAGAAACCGCTACAACAACACTAGCACCTTAAACACCAGTTTCTCTCTTTCGCACACATACCGGCTGCCTCCATGAAAGTACGGTTGAGGCGGAAAGTGAGAAGAGGCTCCTTGAGGTTCCTCAAGAAGTCCTTGAGGAGGCCAGTGATAGCATTGATATCGTCCACCTTGCTGAGCACGGGGACGGTTTTGCTGCGTAGAAACTTCTCCTTCAGGTCCTTCACTGTGCGATCAGAACCGGACAGACGGTACAGTCCAGCCTGAGAGGAAAGAAAATACATTTATTCAACATTTAGCTCAATTATTATTTATTTATTTATCATGAGTTCTTTATACAATTCCATAGCTGCAGTATTGTTCCTTGTGTATACAAATCTGAAAATTCATTTTTTGGTCTAAGTGTGTATGTTTAAGCGTCAAAATGCTAATTTCCCAAGCCCTTCTAAAAACCTTTTCCCACAAGACCTGATTTATGTTTCTGCATGATGGCGCTGCTGCTAAGGAACACATGCTACTGTGAACGCCATGTCAGTTTGGTTCTACATGTCACACAATAACACAAACAAAATAAACAATCAACGGCTTCAGTTTCCCATCAGGATGCCTGTCAGAGGGCAAAATAAAGCGGCCAAAATAATATTAATATAGCATACACTAGTGTTGTCACATGCTGTAATTTCTAACTCCAATACAGTACCTTGAAAAGCAGTAACATTCAATACCACTTTTGATATCACACAGGAAAACTGACATTGAGAGCATAATTTTTTTTCAAAATTAGAAGATAAATATAAAAAGGCTATGATGACGACAACTTGTCTTTTCTTGGTTAATGGCAGAGAACAGCAGAGTGACTGTAGTCAACATCGGCAATAAGAGAGAACGAGAAAGCGCAGCTGCTACCAGCGTATCAATACTGTGCAAAATAAGTATTGAGACCATTTCAGATATTAATAATTGATATGTATCAATATCTCAATATTTTGACAAAACTATCTTTCTATAACTGCCAGTCTCCATGGGCAGAAACCGTGATTTTACCCAGCTGAACAAGAGGAGTTGCTGATCTACTGCTGCTTCTGACTGTTTAGTTTGTTTGTGTTGTTATGTGACTTTTGGGCATGACTTAATGTGGCGTCCACAGCAGTTCATTGTTTAGCTTCTTTTTCCCAGTACTCCTGTCCGCTTCTCCAAACTGGGAGCACACCAACCACCACCTACTGTACCAATGTGTTTATACTGTCCCTACAAATGCAGTATTATACAGAATCTCAGTGTGCCTTCACCTGGTTAAATAAAGGTTTAATTAAAAATAAAATAGGACCATATTCCACCTCCAGGCTCAGGTCTTCCAAGCTAACACTGTCTTCACTCTCCACTCTACACTGTCAGTGAACTGCTGTCAGTGCTGTAGTCTACATCACAGCTTTTTGCTAATAGCAAAGGTTTTGTAACTGTGCCTGGACCACTGGCTGTACTCAAGTCCTCAAAAAACAGAACACATTTACATATTCATTTGTGTACAAGTAAAACAAACAAGATTTATGTGTTTGTGGACTTTAGTGTTGCTGGTAGGCATAATTTTGGACAGGGCTGGCTACTCCTGCCTCCAGGCTTTATGCTAAGCTAAGCTAATAGAGTGCCCCAGGAATGAATCCTAAAATGCAGGAATGACTGACTCCTGGTTCCCTCATCTCAAAGCCAATTGGGGTTTTTAATGGGTTTTTGGTTAGGGGCCTGATATAAGGTCTGTGGTTAACACAAGCTTGAATCACTTTCACACTTTGTTCTTTGACATAAAACACGGTCGGTTAATACCCCACCTGTAAATGTTGGAGGTTTAATGCGTCTTTAAAAACAGTTGTTGCTAACAAATGGCTAAATGAGACAACGTCATAACAGATCACAGCTTTATAGCGTTGTTGTAGTAGGGATGTTAAATCGACCATACGACCATAGTGTAGTTTGTTTATGACCTAAAATTAGCTTTTTACCTCTGGTGATGGTGATGATTATGTTGCTTAACAAAACATCTAACCATAAATGTTTGTTTGCCACAAAGTTTATTTTCTGCAATAATCCAAAATCCAATTGAAAAGTCCCACAGACTCTTTGACAAGGGAACCAGATGAAGCTAACTTCCATGTTAGCCAACAGAAAAACGTCATCCCTGGAGCACTCTATTGTCTCCTGGCTCTAGCTTTGTACTGCATGGAAATGAGAGTGAATCCATCTGGAGAAAGTGAGGCAGGAGCAAAACATAAAACAACAGAAAGAAGAGACAGCAGCAGTCATAAAGCAATCAACAGATTTGGATCCTTTCCACAACCCAATTACAAATTTAATCTCCCAGGAACAGATTGTCAAATCTTAGTTACAGCTCTCTGTCGCAGCTTAGGGAAAAGACATTAAAGATAACTACTGGGGTGTGAGGCTCTATCTTTCACATTTTCTGCATTTTAAGACAGGAAGACACCACTTGCCTCATGCATGCCTCTTTGCTCGATCTCACTGATACAGTGGACTACCAGCGGGGGAATCATGGGTGATGTGTCAGGGACGTAGTCTGCAAGCACACCCTGGAAGCAAATAAGAAATGAAGTGAACTGTCAGCACTGTTATAACATTTGAGAGTGGCATTTGTGTATGTACCAGCACATCAAGAGAGAAATCAGTTATGACAAGTGTTCTCTCACACACCTCCCCAATTTTGACTGGTGTGGCACCCAGGTTGGGGATGCATGGCAGAGGGCAACGCTCGCGACACTCAGGGTGCGAGACTACCCTGCAGTCACGACACTTCAGTGAAATCTTGCCAAACTTGATTCTCTTTCCACAGGGAACGCATGATTCTGGCTTAATGACCTATTAAAGAAATTAAACATGATTAGAGAAGCTGGAGAAGATTGTGGGTCAACAGCTACATTCAGCTGAACCAAGAAATGACTTTGCTTAGGGAAATAAACTCAAGTAAATGCACTCCATAAATACAATTCTGTAAAGACACCAAAGTCTAAAACAGTAGATGATAACAAATAAACTTCAGTGCCAAGGTTGATCATACTTGTTGGCCTTGTAGCAAAAACAGTATTCACCCTAAAATCCAAAAAGTGCTAGAATAAGCTGTTTTAGTCAGATTAAATGGCATTCTTACAGTTTTGGAGACAAACTCGTGAAGACGGACACCCCCATGGCTCTGCGGAGTGCTGGGTGCTGTTTTTCTCTCTCCCTCAGGGTTGCCAGGCTGCTTGAAGACATCCTCAGACTTGACTGATTCAGAGTCCCACTCCATGGCAGCTAAACAGGAGATAGACGATAAATATCAATGTGTTACATGACCTGACCACTGCAGTTAGGAGAAAATATATTCTCTTAAATCACTGCTGCTGAATATTCAGACCCAAGACATTCATAAACATAATGAAAACATTACAAATAATAGGCAGATTAGCACAGTCTCAAGTGAAATTATGTTTGATGTTATTTTGGCTGCATCACAGGAGGGCCCTGTTCATATCTTGATAGCATAGTTACAGTAGATTGATTTGGTGGATGACGAGCTTGGATTGCTCAGTTCTCAGTTCTCTTGCCTGTATTTCAAAATAAAAGCATGCATTTAAAGGACTTTATCCAAAATGACCAAAAGAAATTTACACAGAGTGGTGACAACACTTTTACACTGTGGTCTGGACAGCTAAAAAGTACAATATAAGTGTCCATAACAGGCTGACAGACGCTCATCATATGGCTCTAAATATTTGAATATTAGAATAAACAAGGTAATTTAAACGGTCGAACATAAAACTATCCTAAATTAGTTAAGCCACACCTGAAGAGATGGGCTCAGTACTGCCCAAGCGTACATACTCTTCATCATGACAAAAATCTTACCGGTCTTTCTCCTGCTGCGAGTCCAGTAAGGAACAGCCTCAATGGTAGAAACCGCCTCAACAGGTCCTCCATTTGCAGGGACAGTCACTGTGGTCTTTGTCACAAGGGTCTCATTTCCCTGTCACAAATTAGTACAAAACAGTCAGACCAACCACACACAACCTAATCTCTATAAACAGATTATTTCCGCATATGTATGCAGAATTTTAGTATCAGAAGGGCTCTGGTTTCCGTTTATAGTCAAAGAAGTATTGACCAATCATGTCTGAGCAGGATTTACAGGTAAGCAGTCCATGTGGAGAGCAAAAGAGGTGAAATGCATTGGCTGAAATGCAATCTCAGAACCCATCTACTATTGCCTGACAATGATTTATCTTTTTTATCTTATTTTCCCAATTAATTTGCATTCACACACAGATATCTGTTCATAAAGATAAGTCCAATCAAACTGTAAATAGTGAGCGCCGCAAAGAGAAGTTTTGGTCTGGATATCCTCTCACTACACCAGAAACCCTAAAATACTGACCGTTCCTCCAAAAGGCTTACCAACATCAAACTGAGATTGCATACAACCAAATGATGTTGGAGCCCAACAATATATTTTAAGAGCTGTTATATATTTTGCCACAAAAATTACCTGCTTTTGGTTGCAAAAGCTGACAGAATAATAAATTTTGGTTGCCATATTTCAAGTATTTTGTATTGATCATGGCTATGTGTAGAAACACCACATATTTCAGTAATGAAAAAGCAAAAACCCTACCCTCTCTGAAGTTCTGCCTGTTGATCGAGACCGTTTGGAGGCAACTGGAGGACCATCGACATGATTTCTTGAGGAGCGCTGAAATCAAAACAGCAGAAATGACACCTGTAACTCTAGTTGACAAGAAGCCAGTCTTCCATAAACAAGTGCTGAAAGAGAAAAGTATACATGTACTCATCATACCCTTTTTTCTCTTTTCTTGAGTCGCACTGTCCTCACAGTGGAGGAGTCCCAGTCCTGCCACAGATAATAAGAATTAGATATCAAAATTAAAGATCAATATACTGTATTAGATGTTAATGTAACTCTAGATGATACCAAAAACAAAAGCACTTACAAGAGAGTCATCAGTTTTGTCGTAGCTGATATCTGACAAGATGGAGGCAGACTCATCTATCGTGGTCAGTCTTTTAGAAGAAACAGAAAACATGTGTTAAACCAACCAGCAATGCTTCACACACACAAAATTTATGTACATTTGCCTCTATCCAGAGCATTTTAGCAAGTTGTTTTATCCCCCATTTTATCCTTTAAAAAAGTGGAAATGCATTTGAAAGTTCAGAGTGGTTTGAAATTGTGTTGGAATGGTGCATTCATGTGATAAATAGATGGAGATGGGAATAGCTAGGGAAAATGACTTTCCTCATTTAAAGTTAGCTTGTGAATACAATTCTGAATTTCATCTGAGCCTCAAATGTCAGATGTTCCCATGTGAAAATAAAGCTCCATACAAGGTAAATCACCAGGATTACCATACCCTGTATTTTACCATATGGCTCCAGCAACAGGTAACGAGTTTTTTTTTTTTTTTTTTTACCTTCGGCTGGCATTCAGGCTGGCTGCTGCTGCCTGGCAATTTGTGCTCAGAAAGGCCAGGGCTGAGCGCTGCTCTGCACTCAACTGGATGCTGTTTGAGGATCCCTCACTAGTCAGAAGGTCCCGAATCAACTGAATTTGACGCTCCTGTATTATAGAAATTCAAGCAGAGCACAAATGAGAAACTCACTGAATCAGGTGAAATAACAGTAGACTAAATCAACATATATCAATAAAAAGGCTGAGCATATCATCCAACATACCAACTTCTCACAGTCTGCCTCAGCCTTTTGTCTGCGCCGGATCTCCACATCCACTTGGTTGCGGGCATGTTTCAGTTTGACCTCTAAGGCTCCCCTCTCTGTCTCCGCTTTGGTGAGCACCTCTTTGCAAGAGCCCAGCTCCTGCTCTGCCCTCAGCCATTTGCGTCGGCACTCATCAAAGTTTTGTGCCATCTGGATGAAGTCTGGGAAAGAGGACAGACAAAGTACTGTGGGAGAAGTCTGAAAAGGAGCCCAAGGCATATGTCTTAAATGATAGATAGTGAGGATAAAACCAAGAACCATAAAATACTCACTGGGTTCAATGCCCTCACTGAGAACCTCAACTTGTGTCCTCATCTTATCATATAAGCCCTGGAGGCTCAGCACAGCAGTCTCCATGATGGTCTTCAACTGAAGGCCCTTAAAACGGATAGATTAGTTACATTTAATCCATAGGATAACAAGTGTTGTGCTCCTATATAGGTAGAGCTGGTGTATGGCTGCTGTTCAATTTAGCTAAATAGAAACATCTGGCAGTTTTTAAGAGGAAATGGGAACTATCCTATGGCAAAAAATAATGCATTAAAAATGTCAATTGGCCCCGTTTTATCCACAGGCTCACTTCAATGTCTAACTTTACTTCTCATATAACAACGCGTTTGGTTTATCTGCCATTTTTGTTTTTGTTTTAGCTACCTTAGCATCTCAAGGGAATACCGTTTAACACACCTAAAACAACTTAACTGTCTCAGCTGTAACGTTCTGACTGAAAACAACACGACGGTTACTTCAACTGCTAACGTTACATGTTGGTAAATATTCGCTAGCAACAGTTACCTACCGTTTCGGTGCCGGAGAACTGGACGGTAAACCCCTTTTCGGTGATGTATAACGGACTGTTTCTCTTCCTTTTCTGTTTTTAGCGACCACCTTGTTGTACCTTTGTCCACATCCTTCCGCAGCTACAGCCAGAGTGGGCGCGTTGCATTTCAAATTTCGCCGCTAGCCAATGAGCGAAGACCACTGCGATGATGTCAAGATAGAGAGGAGAACATGACTTCCGAGTGCGCCTTTTCAAAATAAAACCATTGTAACGGTCACGCGTCGCTAAATTGTTCCCACAAAAAGGCACATGCAGACGGAAGTAATTAACAAAAACGAATGCTAAATGTCATTTTAAAAATATATTATTGTCCATTAGATAACAATAACATAAACTAAAAAATAGAGAATTAAAAAAAAAAAAAAAAAAAAGCAGGACTCACGGAGAGGAAAAACGTTAGACTTCCGGTCACAACTTACAAAATAGAATCCATTCCAGCAAAGAAACCGTTATTTCTTGGAGTATGTAGGTGGAAAAATAACGTCCGAAGGAGTGTCTGAAGGGCCATTACATGGAGTTTAGGTAACTGTGTCAGTATACTGCTGCTGAGATGTAATGTTCTGCATCTGTAGCACTACAGGAGCATCAAAGAATTTAGTTTAACTATCACTATACAGCTATATTTTGACAATCCACCTCTAACGTACAGCTAACCTAAGAGACTGGTTTATTAAGTGTCTTGGACTTTGACCAGGATATTGACCCCAGTCTTTTTTCTTTTGAAAATATTTATCATAATTTGAACACCACTTTGTTCCTCTGTCTATTTTATTTGTATTTATTTTATTTGTGGGGGTAATATATCTAATAATTGGCAATATATGCATGGATGGGTTAATGACAAGGCCAACTGGCCACAGGCCCAGGTGCCCAAGGTTTCAGCCCCCCCGCCCCTGAAAAAATGTCACTCAAATTAAAACATAATGATCAGGAAAAACTCAAAATAACTACAAAGATATGCAAAGGAACTGCAAAACAGGTGAAATAACCACACAGAGACACAATATGACCACAGAGAGATGTAAAGGAACTGCAAAAAGACATAAAACAACTACAAAACAGGCAAAACAACCACAAATAGACAAAATATTTTCAAATAGATGCAAAGGCACTGCAAAGAGACTCAAAATAACTGCAAAAACAGCCTCAGAGACACAGTATGACCATAAAGAGATGCAAAGGAACTGCAAAGAAACACAAAATAACTGCAAAAACAGTCAAAATAACCAAAAAGAGACATGATATGACCGCAGATGCAAAAGGACTGGAAAGAGACTTCAAATAACTGCAAAAAAATAAAAGGCAAAACATCCAAAAGAGACACAAAACGACCAAAAAAGCAAAAAAGACACAATTATACAGAAAGATAAACCAAAAGATGCACATAATAACTACAAACAGACACAAAATTACCCCCCCACACACACACAAAACAACATCACATCACAACAATCTTGCTCCTGTAGAGGAGAGGCGGTGGGGTCCTCTGTGTATCTGTGCCCAGGAGCCCATTTGCTCATAATCCGCCTATGGATATGTGGTGTTTTAAAATGTATCCAATCCAGCATGTCTCTCCAGGTATAAAGGCACTGCAGCATTGCTCCTGAATAATGCACTGAAGTGTATTATTGTATGATAGCAAAGACTACTAGATGATGACTTTATAATTGCTGTATTAATGGAATTCAATAGTAACACTGAAATATAAGCACTTATGGATAAAATTTGCTGTCAATCTCTCAAATTTTGTTTATTTATAATTGCTCCATTTTGATTGTCTCTAGGAATGCTGAGACAGCTGAAGTCGCTTGGAATAGCCATGCACCCAACCTCCTGTCATGATTAATTTCTGAGCCAATCAATAGCCTAAGAAGATTGGAAATAGGCGAATGAGTGAACGAGAGTCACCCGTGCAGAGCGAGGGAGAGAGAGAGAGGGAGAGAGCACCAGCCCAGCGAGGACAAACTTGCAAGAAGCAGAGCATGCAGAAAAAGCTCCGCAAGACAACAGTGCAGCCGCTCGGCGGGTTTTGAAGCTACAGAGGCAGCAGAGCTTGTTGCGGATTACAATGATTGCCACAACTCAACAAAACATGACCACTGAGCTGGTATGTGTTGTTCTTTAATTGTTTTTATCCCTACTTAGTTTTTCTTCACATTCAGAGCAGTGAGTGTGTGTGCGTGCATGTGTGTGTGTGTGATCTGTGAGTCCTCTGCTGTGCAGTGGGGAATTCCTCGTGTGTGCCCACAATACGATGATTATCGATTAGCGCTTAAAACCATTTCGCCCATTCATACTTTTCCGTCAATATCCATCTCCTGGACTGCCTTGAGTCTGTGCACTGCGGTGCAGGCTGGTGTTGTGACTCGACGTCCAGTGCCTCTTACTCTTATTGTCCTTCTGTCCCATGCAGACTTCTATAGCATATATCTGCACCAATAGATTTATATTCACGTATGAAATTGTCCCAGCAGACAAATGTGCCCCCTAGCCTGGACATGCACAGTGACAAAGAGGCTCAAACCTCCAGCCTGCACTGTATGATTGATTATCCCTCTGCTGTGTATTGTCATTGAACAAAGACTATGAACCAATGTGGTCTGTTTCTTTGCTTACACCATCAACATCCCTTACTAATTATGATACACAATGCATTTAGTGAAATATCCTTAATGTAAATTACCATTCAGTGCACTCAGTTGCAACATGCATATCCACTTCAATATGACTTTTTCTGGTATATTTAAAAGAGAGCTCTGCCTATGTGTCAGAAACAGCTTGTGCAACTTCCAGTGCAGTCATGAATGCTTTAATGTAATATCACTGATGCTGATAAATGCTCGCATCAGATCAGACATCACACTTTGATTTCAGTTGGATTTACATGACTAATATCCACGCACAACCAATATGCTGTGATTCCTTGTTTTTTAATAAAACTTTCTCATGCTGCATCAGTCTCTGTCCAGAAATTTTACCCTGGTGCATCTGTTACTCAACAGTGCTGTGCAACAACTTAACCTTGCCAAGTCAACTAATTATAAGCTCTAATCAAAGTGTCACTCTCCCTGGCAAAGAGTTTCAATCATGAGATGATTAGTACACAGCTGCTCTGGTGGAGAAAGTGTTTGAGACGAGAGGAGCAGTTAAATGATGTCTAATTGGTATGAGCGTAGTGATGTTTGACATTAAGCGGCACTCACCTTTAGTTCTTTTACTCACATCTTGTTTGTGAAGTGACTGTGTGATAATCCTGCAGCATTATTGTCTCTCTGAGAAGGCCACAAAAGACTGCGGGGCGTATGGGCAATCCATTACCTGTAAATGTTGCAACATCTCATGCCAAATGCTCCAATCAATGTGCTTTACACTGTAGAGCAATTAATGAGGCAAAGCTTGGTTACAGATTGTCATGTTGGTAAGAAGATGCAGTGATTTAGGGGAGAATGGGGGTTGCAACTTGTGACGTGTGTTAGTGTGTCATAATATTAGATGGTACAGTAGGAGCAATGAGCACTGCAGAGTCAACGTAAATGATATGTGATGCTGTCAAATAAGAAATTCACATCACAGTTCCATGCCAGGAAAGCATAATGCTTTGGATCTGGTTTAGTTAATCCCTTGAATTTAGTAAGCAAATAACAGTGATTTAATTTATTTTCCAAAGGCGATTCAGCATTTATCCTGAACACTGATTATGTGACAATATGACACAGTGAATTTTGATACAGTAAGGCTATTATAACCCTACTATTTGCTGATAGAGTATTGTTGTGGAGTTACAGCCCAGTGAAAAATGACATACTCTTTCTCATTTTTCACTGTAACACTATATCATGTCACCCGCAGCTCTCCCACATGTGTTTTCACTGATGCTGCTTGTTTCCTTAAGGCAGGAACTCGGTCACCGTGAGTGGCTGGACATGCCGAGGAAAAGCTCCCTCATACAGGACCCTTTTGTACAGTCGTTTTCTTATGCGTGACGAGGGAGCATGAAAAGAAGAAGACAGTAGGGCAGCCTTGCAGCACTAGAGGCTAAAGCGGCAGGTCTTTCATTTCACAAAGGCTGTGTGCTGCATTGTCTGGCAGTAACCCTGAGGGCAAAAAAAATCACCCAGTTAGTCCCATATGGTGTCTATACTACCTACTGTTTTTGTTTTTTTTTTTTTTTTTAAATAAACGCAAAGGGAGGAATGGTGGCGCAGTGTGTAGGAGCATAGAAATTCTTCTGGATGCGATGAAAGAGAGCCTAGATATGAATCAATATTGGGCTATAGTATCCCATTACTACAGCAGGTTGGTTACCATTTATTCCAGCCACACTAAAGCCTGTTCTAATGATGACCTTCATTTTAAATGAGGCAGAGAGAGATATTGACAAGGTAGGACATGGGTTGCTTGCTAATCTACAGCTGTCCCATATGAGCAATTATAATGTATCATTAAAACAAGGACCATATAGGTTATATTGAGGGCAGGATAGTCTGTCAATACATCTTCCTTTTTTTATGGTGGTATTTATTTCATTGATGCGTCTGCCAATGTCACGTAAGTAATAAACATCTCTGCCTGATGTTAAAGGGGGCTTTAGAGGTATGCAAATCCAGAACCAGGATCCCCAAACAGCCTGCACTGGTTCCCTCATTTCTCTGCATGTGATTTATTGTCAGATTCTCCGTGCCTCAAAGACACAGAAGATGGAGTTAAGGAGGTCTCCAGAGCCTAATTTATGAATTCTTAGCACCGCCTGGATTCTGCACAACCTAGTTGTGTTGCACACTGTGCAGATTGAATAATTGTGTGTAAGTGCGGCTTGCTTTTTTAGTGTGCAAACTCAATCAATACAGTTGGAATTGTTTGATTTTGTGTGTAGTGCTGTGAGAAAAAGAAGCCAGATCTGTTTGTGGGCAGTTTAATAAGAGTGACTCTTAAGTTGAAATGATATGAGAGAGATCAGGATAGGTCTTGGTGTTCCACATGGAGGTGTCATACTCTGCAAGAGTGCTTAACAGTGGGCATTTTCCTAAAAGTCTCCTTTATGGCTGTATTCCCACTATTAATTGTTTCCCTCTGGACCTTGTACAACTGTACACCTTATCGATTCTCTCATTTGGTTGAGTGAAAATCCCCGAGCTCTGCTGGCAAACAGAAGAGCTCTCTCTTCTCTAATGCAGTTCTGCACGGTTTGCCAAAAAACATCCTCTCAAGGGAATTCCCTCAGGAGAGTTATCCATAAACATAACAACCTTTGATTTGCATACTCGCACCCTTTGGTGTTTGACTGACACCTCATCTAGGCTTCCACTCCAACTCCTGTGGATTGTTTATTTGTGATTTATTTTCGATCTGGCTCAGCAGAAAACCTGATATATTTGCTTGTCCATCCCAGTGCTGACTGACATAAGCCCTGTCCGTCACGTAGCCCAGCTCATCACCTTTGCCTGCAGTTTGTGCTGCATTCGATTCCCTCATGCATTGCGATCAGCAACCAGTCGGCACTTGCAGCCTCGCTAGTGTTCACTCTGGGGATTCTTCCCGGTGCATCTGTACCTCATTTGCAAGTATGACAAAACTCCTCATTCGCCCAAATGTGGGATTCTCCCAGTCTGTCGTAACAACGATGCGACCTTAATTGGAAATATGGTCTAATGTCTGGGCTCAGGGGAATGATAGGAGCTGCACATCCCATTAGGAGGATGTTTCAGCTCTCACGTTGCACCCAGTAATTAGACCGAGGACTTGGAAATGAAAACACTGTGTGATGGAATCAGTCAAGTGGAGAAATTTAATTTAAATCCCTTTTTTACTATGAGATCCTGGAATCATTTTGCAGTTCTTTATATGTTTTATGATATGTAACCATAACACTTATTTTTCATGGATTGAGAGTATGCAACATATACCCAGTTTGTTAAAGGGATACTCTGCCGATTTTCAAGCAGCCTTGTATCATAACAGTGTGGGTAGTATGTGTAAATGAATAATATCATAAACTACCCTCCATCTTGCCAGTGCCCACATCTCCCTGCTCATCTCTCAGCTCAAATCACATCATCCAGCACCACAGACACAAAGAGTATAGAACCAGATTGAGAGGGAGAGCAGCCCCTCTCTTTCAGACTCAGACCAAGTGTAAAAGTAGGCAGTGCTGATAAATATAAACAAAGATTCTGTTTCTTTATGCCTATTATTTACCTAAAATGTCTTCAGAAACATATTTTAGTGCACTGTTTGGCTGTAGTATGAGAATTTGTGGCTCCCTGTGGTTCCCTGTGTTCATGTGCTCCTTGGATGGTCCCATTTTCGGAGTTGGGAAGTCTATCTTCCGACTTGTGCTTGGATTTGAAGTCGTAATGTGGTACATGTGTTGCATTTTATTGCTCGGAGCATTTAAACAACACATTGATAAGAGACTGAAGCTTTATATTACAAAGGCAATTTGTCCGAGACTTGTTGCTGTACCAGTACATCCCCTAAAACTAAGTTATTGCTTTACTTGACTAATGCTAATAAACAATTTTTCTAACTAATCTAGGTCACCTTACACAGACAGCTACTCACAGTTACAGCCGAATACCATGTTGTGAATTACACAATTTTTTTTACCATCAACAGAACATTTACTTTCATCTGCCATGTTTATGATGACAGCTTGGCACCTTGTGTACCAAAATTTTTGCTGATTTTGCGAGTTCTTCTGACTTAGGGGGCATTTATGTGACTCTGTCCAGTGGGGAACTAATTTTTCCAATTATTCCAACTCCACATGAATGCAGTCTCCATCAATCATCAGTGGGAGCATTTATTGGTCCGGTGTGGCACAGTGCATTCTGGTAGTTGTAGATTTTCTACCTCTTGAGCAAAAGCAAATGCCACAGCCCTTTTTCTCTGTCATGTAGCACCAATTTCTAAATTATTATTGTGTTTCTGTATCCACAACCCTGCTTTATGAAAAGACTATCTTTCCAGCAGGGAAATACATGTTTAAGTTAAGAGTGAGTCAGACCTAGATTTTTCAAATGTATAACAGTTTAGACCAACAGAAAGTGCTGAAGATGCAGAAGTGCAGTATGCTTCCATATTGACTGTATTCTCCCAAAGCCTTCATGGACTGCTGTAGGTTTGTTTATCTGATGGAAGTATAATGGTGGTTCACTCGGAGATTGTGTGCCGAGAGGGCAGGAGAATGAGACAAAACAGAGTTTTAGAGAGGCCAGTAGATACACAGCATTGGACATCAATCACACAGCTCTGGCCTGCACTGAGAGTTCAAGCGTTACTCAGAGGTTCTCCCTGCAGGTGCAACTGGTAGTGGTTTTAATTTGAACATGCTATGATACTGCGAGCCAGGGAGATCTATTAAAGATGAGACCTTGGCAGGAGTTCTGCGCTGGCAACCAGTTGAGATAGAGCAGACCTCGTGTGTCTTCCATTCATCTTGGGTATAAAGTGAACCTGCTTTTTTTTTAATAAGAGGTGAAAACCTCTAAAAAGAATTCTGAAAAGTCATAAAAAATGTGTATGGAGGATTTTTATCTTCACAAAATAAATGGTGCACGGAGGGGTAAAGAAAATTGAGAAACCTTTCTGCTTCTGGTTCAACTGCATCGACCTTTACTCCTCAGTTCCTGTAGAATATTTCATTCTTCTGAAATGGGTTTTTAAGACATTTTGACTCCAGTTATGTAAGTGCAGTTTTCAGCACTTTCACACACTATGTGCCATCGGCTTTAAGTCAGATGGTCAAGGGAGATAAAGAAGTGTATGTTTGTGAAGAGGAAGTGCTAGGTGTGAGCGATAGAAGAGACTCGGGGACAGCTGGTGTCACCCAGGGAGCACAGAGGAGCAGCAATCTGTTGACCTGCGAGCCAAGATACCCTCCTTCCACTGCCCACGTCCCTAAGGCCTGGAGAAAGGTGATCGGGACAGGCCAAGCTGTGAGGGTTAAGCCAAAGGGGCGGGCAGCCATAATGAAGGCTGAATTTTATAGCTGCTCTGTGATTGAACTCTCTCACACTCCAGTGGCCATGTGGCTCCAGCAGTGCCAACCACTCATTATGAGGGAGTGGAGCGCAGCTTGGGAACGGCATGCAATTGTGTTTAATTGTAACTGATACTGATGCCGGCTCATTCCATCAGTTCCCCCTGATCGCATACAGAGGATACACAAGGACTTAAAGAAAGTTGAAGTTTTGCTCTCTTGGTAACTGAGGCTTTGTCTGGAATTTATTGTGCAGTTATACAGTCCAATCCACTTCTTATTTTTATTACCTCGTTAACAACTTCATCCAGTGCTGTTAAATAAATCCAGTTCTGCCAAAGCAGGTAACAGCTTTCTCTATAAAAAGCACTCTGTCATTTCAGGTACATTTCATTATCACATCACCCATCCCTCTTGTTTTTTAGCAAAAGCACATGGCCCATCAGTCATGTAACAGGTGAAATGAGGCGATGATAAAGAAAAATTATGGTGCGGCCAAAACTGCTGCCGCAATTAAAGTCTGATCTCGCAACAATTTTACGCAGTTCTCATACGGAAAATTAGAGCAATTCAGCGAGGTCTGTTTGATGCTGAAGGCTGGTCCCAATCCCCCCCCGAGGCTCACTGTACTGATGTGCCTGTCGGGGGGAAATTTCTGTGAGAGCGTAGAAATGAGGCAGCACTAATGTCCTCCTCCTCCACTGTGCTCGCATTCATCACTGTATTTGTGTGTTCTTTTCATATCAGGACCTGGGGAGTTCAGATGGTCCCCCACGGAACTGGAAGGGCATAGGGATTGCCATGGTGGTGATCCTGGCTGTTATGTCCCTGGTCATTCTCTCCGTCATCCTCCTCACGCCTGGTAAGAGGAGCTGTTTGGGAGTAAAAGCAACAAAGCTGAGAGGAGTTGCGATATGGGAAATTGAAGGAGTAGTTTGACATGTTGGGAAATAGTATCCCTTTCTGGTGGAGGGTAAAATGAGGAGATCACTACCTCTCTCATGTCTGTGTGGTTCAAATAAAGCCATCAGCCAGTCAGGTTATCTTTGCATAAAGACTGGAAACAGGGGAAATGGCAAGCCTTGCTCTCTAACCTCTAAAGCTCAACAATTAACACATCATATCTTGTTTGTTCCATCTGCATTTTTATAGTGATTAAACAAATAAAATGTTACCAAGTGGCAACCTCAGGGTTTGAAAAACTGAAATGCAATAAACTACAGCTCCTCAAATGGCCACTTGAGGCTAGCACCAGAAGCCAATCAATCCTAATCAACCCCTTCCAGCTGACCACCAGCCTCGTTAGACGTTGATATATGTTTGAATTTAGGTTGTGACGTCGGGTGACCAAAATTTAATGTCAGGACAACCTCTAATGCCAGTGTCAATTTGATGTGGGATACTGACAGCACATGATATTTTATATTTTGTTCATTTTAAGTTATGTTGATAAGTAACCAAAATCCAGTGTCTTCCAAACATGCCATGTCAATGTCATCTTAATGTAGAATGACAACATTTAGTGGTAAGATATGGAGAACAAAACCGAACATTTGCAAAATGTCATAATGTTAACGTCCACATAATATTAAGTCCTAAAACCATTAGACACTTAAAATATTGTCAACCCAATTTTTTTTCCAACCAAAATTTAAGGTCTGTCCAGTGTTAGAGTTCAACTTTATGACATCATATTGACATCAGGTGCCAGCTGAGCCATGTTAAAATGCCCAGCTTTACAGCAGAAACAAACATGTCTCCAGCATGGTTCAAAAAATGGTTTTGGTCTCCCTAGCTAATTATCCCATTGCTGACAACTCTACAGGAACCGAAGTTTTATAACTCACCTGTTTAGGTGTCATTAAGGCTTAAAGTTACATGTAATTAAGGGCTCGGCCGTGTTGAGTGACAGACTGCCTGCAAGGCATCACCACAGTCTATGAGTCAGATCCGCCCTTGCCCCTCCACAGCTCCAGCTTCATGTCCACTTCTTGTCCGCGTCTTTATGCTGAGCTAACTAGCTACCATACATGGATAAAACATTTTAATTAGTGAGCTTTAGAGATGCTGGCAGATGTGTTCTGTTATTGTTAGACAAAAGCAGGCTAGCGGTTTTTATCTTCTTCTGTCTTCATGCTAAGCTAAGCTAACCAACTACTGGCTGTAGCCTTATATTTAATGTACAAATATGAGAATGTCATCTGAATCTCTGTCAGAAAGCAAATAGGCATCTTTCCCAAAATGTTGATCTTCTGCTTTGAAGGGAGCGATAATGTGGGCAAGCATTGAACAAACATATTAACAGTGGCATTAAAAATGCAAAAAAAAAAGAATCCAAGTTCAAAGCAGAAATATAGGCCAGACTGCAATATACTCAGGCTTTGCTTTACTGTAAACATGACACACTTTTTGATGAGCTAATTAATTCTTGTCTCGTCTGAAGATGAATCTCACTTGTTACTCCGTTCCCATCTCACAATGGAGGATTTGGAGAGTGAGGAGTTCAAAGTTCATGACCCCTGTGTGGCGTGGTTGAATGGTAAGGATCCCTGTTTTGACTCACAAATTACTCCTGACTCCCTAAGTGCTCGCGGCACTTTAAATCCACTTTAAAGATATCACCTGAGGCTGAGCCACTGATTTTTAGACCTATCACCCATCACTGTCTCAGTGGATACAAGTCATCACTCTAATAACACAGAACCCTCTTCCCTGAACTGTCTTAACCTTGTCAGAAAACGAAGTGGCGCTCCGCACCAGAGAGGGACACGTCCTGTCGTTCAGCCTCAACAGCAATCTCACCTCGACTCTGGTGGACAACAGCTCCCTGGTGAGTTACAGCAACACATCTTTTGAGGACAGAGGACACATTTTAGGATTGACTGGCTCATGTCCACAGACAGCTGGACAAATTGGCTGGCCAAAAGAGCTTCCAGATTGAGAGAGAGGCTGTAGAGTCCCACTGTTCTACATCCCACACTTGAGAGAAAAAAAAAAGATTTGGCGGCGTGACAGTATCAGCTCCTTTCCCCCAAAATCTGGCTGCTCTGTGAGCCCTCAACATGTGCCTTCAAAGAGAATTTTCCAAGCAAGGGCATCATTTGGAACACCGCCTCTGCGCGACACTGACAGACTTATATGGGTCATCGCAGAGGAGCTTAAAGCAGGGTTGTGTTGTCAGGTTGAGAACAAGTCTCTCCTTGGTGTTGTGATATGGTTTGTTTTCTCTACTGCTGTTGCTAATTCCAGAAAAAAATATTCCTGTATGAATAGCGAGATGCACATGGGGTTTCCCTAAATAAATCAATGGCTGAGGCAGTTTTAGCTACATATAGTTTCAAACTTTGAGATGGAAATTCACAGTACTGAGTAAAACTTTTTTTAGGCAGCACTTTTAAAACCAGTGCTTCACAGTCACGAAAAAAAAAAACATGATACAAAGCATCTGTGGAAATATTTAAATCACAGATGAGCAAAAAATGGTAAAGAATAAGAACAAATGAGGGCAAGGAAGCTTTAATGGCATGTCTTTGAGAACAAACAGGTTTTGAGCTAAGATTTAAAACACTCAACACAGTTTTAGCTCGTTATACCTTTACACAGGGGGTTGACAGTTAGGTTACGGCAATGAAGCTAGTTGGTCATACTTGACATGACTCACATGAGTCAACTAACATCACTACAATACGATACAATACAACACGGCACGACATGATACAATACGATGCGATACGATACGATATGATATGATATACTTTACCGTCCCCGTAGGGAAATTCGTCTTGGACTCAGGAGATGCACAAGTATTTGCTGCCTTACAATAATAGTCTAGAAGACGTGAAAAGCATACACCATAAAATAATAAAACAACATACTGCACATAATAGTATTGCACATCAGCCACTCACGCCTGACTTGAGAGTCCTAGGGGACCTATTAGAGATCAGCTCACTGATATATTGTGGAGCTGAATTGTATAATGCCTTATAAGTAATTAGAAGGATTAGATTTTTAGGAAAGCCAGTTTTGTGAGGACAGCTTCGGGGGTGATATGAGAACGCCGTGGTGTTGTAGTTTGTAAACATGCAGTACAAATCGTGCTGGAGCTTCTTGGCTCAAACAAAATATAATGCTGTACAATAGTGGAGACGTGAAGATAATAAAAAATGGATGATTTATTTGAGTTGGTGGAAAGATAAGGAGTGTAGTTTGTTTCTTAACTGAAAATAACAGTAGAACAACTGTATAACGGACCTAAGATCTTTCATACTTTGAGTTATAATTTGGCCTTGGGAAGGTCCTGCAGATCTATATAAACCTTTTATTTGGAGCTTAACAGTATGCAGACCTGTTTTGTGCCCTACAGTGATATTTTTTGTCTTACACCTGAGTTTTTCTGCCTGGTTGAGTGCTGAAGTCAAATTTCAAACTAAGAGTGCTTCAACAGAAACCACTTTCTTCACAGGAGAACAACTGGATCATGTCTTATCTAATTGTTCTTCTTTTTACCGACAGGACCTGGCCACTACTAAATTTCAAGTGTCTGCAGACAAGAGGTTTGTCCTCTTGGCGTATAACATTCGACCGGTAAGTTTCCTTTGAATGCCAAGTTTACTTATTCCAGAAAAACACTGCGAGACTTTTTTACCTTCAGAAGACACCCAGGGTCATAAATTATCGACTAATATCAAAGACTTGCTGTTAACGCCACATGTCTGACTGCATAACAACAGTGACATGCATCCTAATTAGAGAAGGAGCAAGAACATGAAGGAGGAGGGTGAGGGAAAAGAGAGAGAGAGAGAGTGTGTGTGTGTGCGTGTGTGCGTGTGTGTGCTTGCGTGCGTGCGTGCGTGTGTGTGTGTGTGTGCTGATTCTGCTACTGCAGCAGTCTTTAGCTCCCTAACACCGCCCACCAAATGACTGGGATAACATATGGGGAGTTGAATATTTAAACTGGCTGATGGCGGAAGGTGCAGGGGGTTGAGGAAAGCTTAGAGTGAGTGATCAGTGTGATAGCGGGGGGGAAGGGGAGATCAAGGAGATGGAGAGGTAAAGTTGGAGCTGCAGTAATGAAATCGCCCCTGCTAGTTCGGTGGGGAATTTTAATGAGGAGCTGACGAGAATCACAATCGCAGGTGGTTCTCAGATAAGCGTCGGGGTATACACAAAACACAGATCTTTCTGCTGCCTTTACTTTAACACCACATAGCTCCAGCCGTCTCACTCTGTAAATACCCGCACCATTAATAAATAGTTGAGTCTTTCCTCAAAGGGCAGGCAAGTTGTGTAATGTGCAAGTAATCAGCGACAGAGGAAAACAGAATTAGGAAGAAATGAAAGCCCTCAGCACATTTTCCCCACATTTTTATTAAAAACCTAAAAGCAGATTTTGCTGCTCTCTCGCACTCTCATTCGTTCAGTCTGTTCCATCTCTCTGTGTTTCCTTTAGAGATCTATTCTAATCACTGCGTATCATATTTTGTGTGTGGGGTGGGGGGGTGAATGAGCCTGTTGCTGTGTTACAGCATTCGTCAGTGCATCCATTCTAACTGAATTATTGAGTGGTTAACGTACATTCAATCAGTTTTCAGATATCTCTATAGAGAAAGGTCTCAGATCTTTGTCCAATCTGTGGGCTGATTTATTTCATTTGCATACTTGCTTTGATGTCAGCAAGAATTGTCTAGTCTCATCTGTATGCTGTTTGTGTGTATTCACACTCGAGGAAGTCAGAGGCAGCGGGCACGCCACCTGGAATCATTTGTATATTTAGAAATGGAAATGTTTGTGCGAGTACGGTTGGCATCTTGTGTGCATGGGGGCTGTTCCTCCATCCTTTCCATCTTTCCAGCTCCCTCCTTCTCTCCCGCTCTGTCTTCACTCACTTTTTTTTCCGTCTATCTCTGGAGGGATTTGTGCTGACTGAGGCAGTTTGCGCCAGGCACCAGCTTTGCTGTTCGAAAGAGGAGCGGCACGCTGCCGAGAGTGGCAGAGAACGAGAGAGGAAAGACAGAGTGAGCAGTGGGGGAAGCCACTTGTGATGGAGGGAGGTGGGGAGAATAAATGGGATATGCACCATTTGCCCTACGTTACACTGCCCAGTTTAAATCAATCAGAATGGTTATCAAAGAAATGACAGAGATGCTAAAAGCAGAAAGCTGCAGTGGAGAGAAATGGATGAGCAGGCTGTGTGTAAAGTTAAAAGGCTTCTCTGGATTTTGTATTAGCTCTGGAGGCTTTTGGGAGGGTTTTGTGCCTGGTGGGTGAAAATAAATGGATTTTGATAAGAGCGTATACATAGAAGTGAGTTGGGGATTTGGCCACATAGGAACAAGAGAAAGCAGATTTCCTACAGGAAAATGTCTTTCCTCAAAGCCTGTTTGAATTAAACGGGTTTGTGTGCAAGAGGAGGAAGAGGAGACCTACATTTTAAGAGAGTGATACTTTAGAGGAGATTTCCCGGATTGATGAGCGGAGGCAAGCGGACCAGTACCTGCCAAGACAGTGCAGTTTAGGGACAAAAAAGATGCCAACGGAGTCGTGTCTGCATTCTGCAGCAAACGCTGATGGGTGCTGGTATCAAAGGCAGCGCATAGAAGGGCTGCTAAGAAATGCTTGTGAGGCAGGAACAATGTTGAGAAAGAAGGATGCTATCATCTCTGTATTGTCTATCCTGCAGTGTACAATATGTCCCATATCTGTGCACATGCAAAGGCTCTTGTAATCGCTGTAAATTTTCTTTTGTCATGTTATCCCATGCTATCTTCTGAGTGTTTAATCTGTGTTTTACACCCTACCTTTGTTTTGGCGACATGGGTTGGGGAGGGGGCGGGTAGTAAGGGAGGGTGAGGAGCAGAGCAATCTGGAGGATTTATGATATGTTACTGGCAGCCACATTAGAATTCACTCTGCCTCTCCAAGACAGATGCTTTCACTCTCTCTGTCTGTTTATCACACTGACACACACAAACACACAATAACGTACAGCCCCTGCCACCAGCTCCATGATGTTAAATCATGGGCAGAATCTCTGGGTTCCTTAACAAATCATAAACAGCTGATCGAACCCGGTGCTTATGGCGATGCTGCCCCCCTTGGTCTCAAAGAGTGATACCTCTAACTCAAGATCCTTGTCCTGTGTTGTGGAGCTGTCAACTCTGGCTGCGCCTCGGCCATCTCTGCATCCTTCCCTCTCTTCCTGCCTTTCTCTCTTTCTCTCTATCACCCCCCTCATTTTTTCCTGTCGTGTTGGACCAATCCATCCCTTCCTCTTCCTGTCCTCACAGTTGTTTTCTGTACAAGGCAGGTGTTTTCTTGAACACCCCTTCATGCTCAGACTTTACATTTAGATTTCAGTTTCATTTAGATAGCCTTAGAACGTATTTACTCTCCTTTATCCTTGCAGCTTGACTCCATCCATGCATTTTCTGACAACAGATAAACACAGAGGAGAAATCCAATTTTGCTGTTAAGTGTGCTGTGTAGAGGATGTGACATTTAATTTCTTCAGGATTGGTTTTCCAGTATGGGTCAGGCTGTCAGAGGCCAGTGGGCAAATAACCTGCTTCCAACCCTTTGCATGAGAAAAAAAAGAGAATGGTACAAATCAATATATTACTGGGAATTCACCAGGTAATGCTATTATCAATTGCGGTTTACACACACACGGACATACACACATTCATTGATTCCGGTCTTCTTCAGCGTGTTAATGTAATTATTCACTGAGCTGCTGATGCTTGTGTGGCGACGGAGTTGCCAGCCACAGTAGATCTCAGTTGGAAGGATATTAGCTGTAATGATGCTATTTAATAAGCATGTCTGTCTTAGTTTCTGTGCCTCCCTTTCACATGTCATGTCTTTAATGTTGTCACTTTTACTCAGGCTTAAGGCTGCCCTGTTATCCAAATTTCTGTTATTCAAATGTGATCTCAATAATGATG
>JAPZEB010000002.1:28148072-28177319 GCA_029783705.1 Chaetodon striatus | reverse complement strand
TAGATACAGGCTTCCTTCTGCGCAGTGATACAGTTGGCAGGTGTAGTTCGGTAGAAAGAGGACAGTTCCTACATGAAACTGCTCACAACAAGGTCTGTGGATTATCTTCAGTAACCAGGTCATGGTTTTTGTAAAGAAACATTGCTGTTGAGTTTTTCAAATGTATTTTTTGGCACTTTGAGCACCACAAGCGAGCGCCATCTAGTTCCATTATATTGGTGAGAAGGCAGACATCTCTGCAGCCGTTATCTCCAACTATTGACAATTCACAGCACTACAGGTAAGAGGAAAATGTTTTTTTTATGATTTTGGGGTTTACTGTCCTTTAAAGTTATTGCATCATTTGTTTATTTCAGCACTTTTCTGTTTCTCCTTACAGGCATTTGGAGGTTATTTAACTCTCAAGATGTTAGCTGCAACAGATAAGCTCTTTCAGTGCACAGCCGCTGTGGCACCAATAACTGACTTCAGGCTTTACAGTGAGTTGAGATCATGTCATTAACCATTCAAACATTGAGTCCATGAAAATTGTGGTGACACAGAGGCGCAGTTCAGGTATTTGAGTGAGGTTATTCAGGTTATTCTGTTTTTCAGGTGCTGCGTTCTCAGAGAGGTATCTAGGCCTTCCAGCAAAGGAGGAGCACGCTTACTCGGTGAGGCTGTTGCGATACACTCAGGTTTATTACCCAAAACTAATGCATTCTGACAGTTTCGTCAAAAAATGAATATTTAAACTTTTATGACTGTGGGATTTCTTGCAGGGCTGCATTAGTTCTAGCTCAGTGTACCTAATAAAACACTCATATTGTGATGGTGTATCTTTCTCAGACTGCCTCTTTGCTTGAAGAGGTTAACAAGCTTAAAGATGAGAACTTCCTCATTCTACATGGAACTGCAGATGGTGAGCTTTTCTTCAATTATTTTGCTTTTAATTTTTTTGTTTATTTTTTCCAATCTAATTTCAATTGATGGTTGTGTTTGCCCAAAGCGAGAGTACACTTCCAGCACAGCGCTGAGCTCCTGAGCCGACTGGTGAAGGTTGAGGCCAACTACTCGCTGCAGCTGTACCCAGACGAGGGCCACATCCTGAGAGAGCCGCGCAGCATCCAGCACTTCCAGCGGACAGTGGTTAACTACCTCCAAACCTGCTTGAAGCACAGCATCCTCCTAGATCCCGTAGAGGATGACGAGGAAGAAGATGACTGAGCTCAGAGCCCCTTCCATCCTTCTGGAGGGACTATCTTTGGACTGTATGCCATTTTATGCATTACTTTGGGTCGGATTACCAGGCACAAGAGCACAGGAGTGGGGACCAAACACATCAGATCACCTCCTGCAACTTCTGGAAAAATTTATGTACTGTATACCTTGTTGCACACAATTATTTCTGCTGTTATACTGTATGTTTAAGACCCTGTTTGTTTACAAAATCCACTTGAGACAATGTGGACTAGAAGGCTACTGATTCTGCCAAAGGTTTACAAAGATTTTAAAAACATGCATGTCGTAAAGGCTGCATGATGTGGATTAGTTTACATAGCATTCTCTGTGTTTTGCAGATCTAAATCTGGCCCATCAGGGTTGAAAGTGCAAAATCTGCCAACAGCCGGGAACCCATTGGAGGACTTAAAAACTCCTTAGAGACTGTACCTTATTTATCAGTGGAGGAGGGTGGATGGGGTATGACTTTGGTTTATTTTTGGCAAAATTTTAAACAACATGAAGAATGCAGTGATTTTCAAAATGGAAGCCTTACGGGTCATTAATGCTCAACATTAGATGCGTCTGTACTTTGCGTTCCTGTGGTCCATGTTTGTGCATGATTGCTTAAAGCTTACAGATACGGATGAAATGGAGCTGCACCAGTGAGGACTGTGGTGACAGTGTAGTGTCATTCAAGCAGATATGACCGTAGGAGATGACGAATACTTTTAAAAAATGGTGCAACAGAACAAATCCGTAATACGGTGAAAAGAATTCTCTGTCCACATGTTGCGATGTATTTAATGGCAGACTGACACCGTTTACAACGCTGCCTCTGTTCAAAGCTACATTAGCACAACCTCCAACGTCACCTCGTTTATTGTTGTGAGAAACTGTTGACCCTGCCCTCTAGTGTCATCTATTTGCTGTATTTATGCTAACATAAAGGACACAAGTAAGTATGAGGGCAGCAAAGTTTACATTTTGAAATGACCATATCTGTTTTGTATCCTGAAAAGCATTATATAAATCCAATGTATTATTATTATTATTATTATTATTATTAAATGAGTCAATTGTTCTGCATGATGTGTTCAAGGACCATCAGAATTTGAACACCCGATAATAATTTCTGTTTTTACAGTTTCTGGCTGTGACAAATGTTGTAATTTTGACAATTTTTTAAAGGAAACATGCTTTCCAAATTTGGTTCAGAGGGTATTTACGTCAATATGCTTAAAACATTATTTGACATGCCTCCCCCATTTTGCACCCCCCATAAATAAAGAGCAGTCTCTTAATTATCCTATGACACATTGAAGGCTGCACAAAATGTTTCAGATTTTCCATATAGATTTCTGAATAAACCAGCACAGACTACAGGATCACATTCAGATTTATGCAGATTCCAGTCATACAATATTAAACAACTGATAAAAGTAATTTGAACTCCTATCTCCAAGATAACATTAAAACTGGCCCTACTGCTCAACGTCCTTGGCAGACTCTCCACCATCTTTAAGATGTCGTAAAATCTGAGTCATTTTAGGTCTTTTCCTCAGTGTGTTCCCGGCTCAAATAAAGTTAAATGAAGCATATGGATCACTCTAAATGTGCCAAATACATTTTGTGGACTTTGTGGACCACTGGTTTTATTAGCATTACTTGCATTATGTGATTAAGAATGAGTATGCAACTGTGACTATTTACAACACAAGCTCTGATTCAAGGACGATCACAAGAACGTCTACGTAGATCTGTCTGTTTACTGTATTTGGAAGAGCAGTATGCTTCTGTTTTGGTACATTTCAGCATTTCTTGTGTATTGCAGAATTAAATTATTTCTTTGGACAAACTGTTGAGCCATTGCATTCCAGTCCACAGAGGTAGTGGACAGTGGGTTTGACCATCAAACTGTCAACCAAACCATACTGGTAAACTGCATGCAGTTGGTTTGGAAAAGAATGCCCTTGACTCCAGACAACCGGCTACTCCTTTTTTTTCCAACAATCCTTGACAATAAAATTTGAACTTCTTGTTTTACAGCAATAATCTACCTTGGTTCCTTCACTAATCATCAACACTGTAATCTAACTGAGCCATTTGGAGGGCTAATTATTATCATGGGGGGGAAAAAAATTATCATGTACCAGCACTTGGTAAATACTGACTTTGATCTCTGCAGAAGTACCGCTGTGGCATTCAATAACATCTGCTATTACTGTTGTAAATGGCTACAAAGATCATGGCCAGTGACATTAGGTTCAATCACTGCTGGGAGATTCAATAAATGGATCAATTGTGAGAATGCCAACAATATCACACTATAGATATATAAAAAAAAAAAAACAGATGCAGTTTAGATTAATTTGCAAAAAAACAAAGGCATAATATAATTTTTCCATTAGAGATAAAGCTATTATTAAATTCAGATAAACATATCTTCACTTTAATGTTCCTCATTGATCTTGATATCACATTTTCAGGGTTAAAGCTCAGAGTCCATTATGTTGGAGTCACATCCAAGTTTCCCTTAAGCTGCACCTGGGCAGACAAAACACGGGTATCTATACCAAATAAATAAAGACTAATGCAGAGGAGAAACCCTGTTACATTATCCAGAGCAAGGGTCACTGGTGCGGGGGTTTTATCAACTGTATCTTAGCAGTTTTGCTTCAACCGTGCAGAAAAGTGCGGAGACTTCACAAAGCTTGTTCTTGAACAGACCCTGATCTCCAGCCGTCGTCACACACTGGAGAAGTCCTTTATCCAATCAGCGTCCACCCAGCGGCTCTCCAGCCAATCAAATCACTATACGCTATTGAGCTACCCAGCCCATTGTCCAATCAACGATGCTGCTACTTGCGGGCCTGAATCCCTCTTCAACCTTCTGCTTTCTGGAGGGGCACCTTCAACCAGCTCCGCGGTGCACTGGCAGCGGCTTCCCTAGTTGTAAAGAACAAGTGGAGATAACACTTTCACACAGACACAATGTCCTTCCTGACTGTCAGTAGGCTAGCACCTAAACTCCTCAATTCAAAGGTAAGAGGACTCGAAAACGGCCTCGAGGCTACTTTGGAAGTCAAAGTTGTGGTAGCTGCCTACGGAAGCTAACGTTCGGTTAGCCGGCTAACGACGTAATGGCAAGCTAGTTAACGTTAGCTGGCTTAGCTCTGTCAACCACATTGTGGAACGCTGTTAACCAAGAGCGCAGCTAATACTAGCTAAAACGGCTTTTAAGAGTAGCCTTCATTTAATTCCGTGTTATGTACTGGTGTTGTTACGATAATGTTAAGTCGTGCTGGTGGTAAACTTGTGACTTATTGGCTAATGCTACCAAAGGAACCGTTGCTCCCGGTGCTGGCCTGGTATTGTCGCCTGAACGTGCTTCTTCAACCAGTAGTGACTGGACGGTGTTAACTTGGTGTGACGGCACGACTTGGCATGTATCGTATTGGAGCTATTATTAAAATCTATGTGTTATTGATCGGCTCCAGACACTGTGATTTCACCAAGCTTCAACTTTGTGTTTTTTCACCATCCCCATTGACCTTCAAGTTTAGATTTCAGCCGATAATCTAACACCACATCTCTGGATGAGGTCTTCAGAATATGTTGCATGTTCTCCAACATGTGAAACTTACTTGACACTGCAGAGACAGGCGATTTTGGTGTGGATTCAGACATCTAACATTAGATTTAGTTATGTAATCTCAGTTGGCAGATTTTACCATGTTAGCTTGTGATTTGAAATGTAATATTTAACTGAGTATGTCATGATCATACCACCTGAAGGCTGAGTGCGCTTTGGCCAGCCTGGTGAAACACTTTGAGTCAATGATAAAGCAACCTGCCTTGCATGCTGGCTGCAACCTTCCATTGGCTGTAATCTAGTGTGTTACTCCACTGACCCCTCAGCCCAGACTACTGACACTCAGTGACCCTCATATCAACTTGTGTCATCCACTACTGAAACATTAATAACTCACAGGATGTTCCCTCTCCTCAAGCAAGTAACATTAATCTGTGACTACATGGTTTCCTTCCTTGAACCCTGTACAAGCAGAGGGGGCATCATGTCCCTGTTATCAGTCTTGTAATTAGGAATATGTAGAAATAACCTGGGTTGCACTCACCCTTTCTGCCTTATCAGGTGTTATCTGTTCAGGAGTTTATTAGTCAGCTGTTTTTTGTAGTTGCGTATCATTTGACCATAAAATGTTTTGTCTGTGAAGTCTTACTGAAATCATGTGATTTGCAGATTCAGAACAAGGACAGAATACATGTGGTAGTCTAATAATAGTTTGTTGCTTCAGATGATCCCAGTGTTTTATAAAAGAAAGTTTTTGTATCTTAATTTTTATGGTTTATTTATCATCATAACTTGAAATGCCAACACTTGCTTTTTAAAGATGCAGAAAAGAACAGAGTGGAAATTATTAACTCGCGCTAAGTTCAGTATTTATCTAATTTTGTAACAATTTTTATTTAATAAATGCAGAGCTACTTCCATATAGCAGTTTCAATGTCACTAACAGACATCATACTGTGTCTTTGCTATAAACAAAGTTTCTTCCTCTAGGCTGTATGTAAAGTTTTGTTTACCTAAGATATTTTCTAGTCACTGATAAACACGCTTGTCTCACGTGCTTCCTGTAGTCCCAGCCTCTGGTTTGACTCAAATACCCTTCTGGGCAGGGTAGTTGCTCTAACCTTTCTTCCAGGCAGGACACTGGGAGTGACTGAGTGAAACTACAGCTCTATATTTAAGACCCTGAGCTGTTACATAATCTCTGTCTCTCAGCTGTGTAGAGTGTGTTGTGTGACGCAAGATCCTACCTTTTGTTTTTCTGTGGGCATTGTCAGTCTTGCCCTGTTTGCTCACCAGTTGTGGTTTCAAGTGGGGGATCCCATTGGGAGCAGAGCCAGCTGTCCCCCAGACTCCTCCCTTTCCCATTGAAAATTTTGACAAGGTGACAGAGGAGTCCAGTTTCAGTGGTGAGCAGCAGAAGGCTCAGCTACTCACTACTGAGCTTCCAATAAGATTACTAGCCTCCAAACTCTTCATAGCCAGGGACAGTAGTTTTTTAATCTCTCGTACATCCCAGTTTCAGCAGCAGTCCAAGGCTTAAGAACCTAAGATATAGAGAAATGTTTGGTCTCTCAGTTATATGAGTGAGTGTCTTTTTTTTTTCTTTTCCATCACGTTGCTCATCTCAGCAAATACCTGCCAACCCTTTATGAATGCTGAGCAAGATAAAAATCACCTGTGTATTTCCAAACTTAACTTAGTCGTGCAAAAATGAGCTTATGAAACTGATCTTTATTGACCTTGGCCTCATTTTTTGAGTCACCTTGCAGCTTGCAACATGTTAGTACTAGGTGTGCTAGTCCATTAAATGTTTTTCCTATTATGATTAAAAAACAATGACTTTTTTCTTTCATATCTTTAAATGAAGGTGTTAAGCAGGCAGCAACATTTCCCAGTATTACGTATCATAAACTAGCATGAGATTCAAAATCAATTGTGACTAGTTAAACTCACTCTCACTGGGATGGGACGCCTGGAATGGTAGGCTGTGTCAAGATTAAATCTAAAATAATCAAACAACAGCACTTAAGTGTACTTACAGCTGTGTCCCACGGTGACATATCTTGCTTTGAATAAAGAAGAGTTATAGTTTATTTTATGTGATATGCACAATACAGTAGCATTAGAATAGCACATCTATGCACAAGAGCCAGATGCACTGTGTTTACATCTGCCGGAGGCTTTTTAAAAGTTAAAAGAGAAAAATACATCCACAAGCACATACTCAAAAATATGTACACAAATACAAACACAAATTCATTCATAGAAGTATATCCATACACAATTGCAGAGGGAAATATAGAAGGACAGTCTCTGTCTTATCAATTCGTGTTTGTAATTGTTTGACACCAGTGGCAGAATTACAGAAAGCTGAAAACCACATGAGCACATGGATCGATTGTACACATTGACCACCTAGTAGACTGGTTGTGGCATGCATTGGTTTTTTTTCAATGGCACGGGCTGTGCTCTTTGATACAAGTGGAGCAACATTTGTATGACTAATAACATCTTTACATCATCGGCATTCAAATGCAGTTTACTTTGGCAGGGTTATCCAACATGTGTCATGTGAGGATTGTTAAGGAGTCATCCTCACCAGTAGTTACTTGTTAGAGCTGATTGTAGTGAGCCACCCAGACACCTCATCACAGTTTATTTGAATGAATCAGAGGAGGAAGTGGCCACCAGCTAACTTGGTGCAAAATGGTTAAAAATGAGAGACATGTTGAACACTCAATGAGCTTTTAGAGGGTCCCCAGAGGAATTGAGGCTGTGCAGCTGGTAGAATTGAAGTGCTTGTCAATATGAGGAAGGAAGGATTAATAATTTAGACCCTTAATTAATTGCTAAGCATTTACATCAAGCATGTACTGCAGGGTAAGTGGTCACAGATCAATGTAACATCCTCAGAAGAATGTGTAATTATAGTTTGAAAAAACGTTTTGGTCTGATTACTCTACTACTACTTAGGGAGGATTGATTTATAGCCTGTGTTGGTTTACTCAGTTATTTAGTGTTAACTGTAGGACAACAAAAAGATTTCTTTTTGTATAGTGTGGTCTGAAACCATGTGTTTTTGTCTTTATTACCACTTGCAAGCTAATAGAAAGTCAGTTGTTGTCCAAAATATTTTGATCTGCTGCAAGGTTGTCTCGGTTCATATTTAAGGAGCTTCAGTGGCCTAGAAATGCTGCTGTGGCCTTTTAAATGTTTTATTAGGGTTTGTGGTTGTGCTAGTATTACTCAAAATCCTATTATTTCTCTGTCGGCTCCACAGAATGCCACCTACTTCCTTGTGGCTGCCAGAAATGCCAGCGCATCAACAACAGTAAGTACACTCTGTTCACTACAAGGTTGTCTGCCTGCTTCAAACTTTGGTCTGGTTATTCTGTAGTGTAAGTGACATTTTGGAAATGCTCTGGCTTTCGTGTTATGTTCTCTTGAGTATAAATAGAACACGCTGACCTTTTGTGGAGCTACAGATCAATATTTTTTTCCTAAAATGTTTACATAAAGTGTTTAATTAACCCCAGTTCACATCAGAGGAATGTGTTTTATTTTAAGACTTGATCAAGGGTGTGACTGATTAAATGTTGTGTTCCTACAGAATCTGAAGGATGTTCTGGCAGACCTCATCCCTAAAGAACAGACCAGGATCAAGAACTTTAAACAACAGTATGGCAAAACCAACATAGGACAGATTACTGTTGACATGGTGAGTGACTCTCGAGATGTATAGACTGAACAGTTACTTATGTAACGGGATCAGAATAAAATGACAACGACAAAGCCAGATTCTTCCGATCCACTATATTAATTAGGAAGGAGCATGTAGTCCTTTGACCATGATGTGGATTAGACGTGGCATATTGGCTTCTCTTAATCCATCTAGGCCTGCCCAGCCTTATTTACTGTGTCAGGTATCACTGTCGGGTCATCTCCCTCAGAGGTCACAATATGAAGCTGCAATGCTTCGTGCCAACAGAGACATTTTAGCTGAGTCACTCAAACCTTTAGTGTACACTGCCAAGCTGCACTGCTCCCATGCACACACACACCAGTACAATTACTGCATCATCCTCTTCGGTTATCGCTCACTACACCTCTGGCTAGTTGCCATTGTGGTTTTAGAAGACCCTCTAGGGTCCTAAAGTGGGTCTGTGGCTGCTGTGTCCTGTCCACGATATGTTATGTTGTGCAAGTGCATTCTTTAATTCCAGTGCATGATATTACACACTTAACATGAGTGTACCCCATTAAACGCAGAACCTCTTTGCTAGCTGGATATTACTACACATTTTGACAGGTGTCAATTTGACTGCAGGTCTGGTTGTGTCTGTTGTTTTGGATGTATAAAAACCTCTTCAAGCCCATCAGGTTTTCAGCTACCTGCTTCCTCGATTATGTATATTCCTATAGTCTGTGAGGGTCTACCAGTCCAAAAAAATTAAAGCTTTTTTTATGGAAATTAATCCAAGTTGTGAATATTATGTGAAGTCCATTGCTCACTGTCAGCTAACTTGGCTCGTCAAACTAAGACTGCAGTTTTGGTGACATGAACATTAATTTCTGTTTTTCCGGCACCATGTTGTTGGGTATGCTTGTTTTCATTGCCTTGCTATCTACAAAAAAAAGGCCCCCCACCTTTCACTGTATAGGTTTCACCCCTTTCCAATTCCTTTCCTCTGGCTGCCATAAACTTTTTGGCTTTCATCCTTTTTTAAAGTAGGTTACTGGTACCTTTTATACAGAACGGCAAGGTGGTAAATAGCATGAAATTCCCACCCTGAAGTAATCTGTCACTCTAAGTAATATTCATAATGGTTTAAATAGACAATTTGATTTTATTTTCCATCTTTGTTAAGCAAGAGTTTTGTATGAAAGGAATTAAAGGCCTGCACCATATTAATGGATGTCCTAAATATAGGCCAGTTGAGTTAATTTATTAAAACAAATAAAAGCATGGGCAGCTAATTGAAATTTTATGGTATTTATTCCTGTTTTTGTTTAAGACTTGGTAGCCAGGAAAACCAAATCTGGCAATTGTTGAGCTTCAGTCAGAGGATCTTTACCTTTAAAGGTCCAATGTTACATAACTGTTGTTACTGTAAAGACACAACTGAGCACGTTTAGTGTTAACAAGACAGTTTTCAATATGCCATGTCTCTATTTGTTTGTGTCATCCACAGGTCTATGGAGGCATGAGGGGGATGAAGGGTCTGGTGTACGAGACCTCTGTGCTGGATCCTGATGAGGTCAGTGTGCCTCAGAAGCCTTACAGTGGATTAATGATTTGAATACTCTTGGCCTTTTCGAGGTTATAATGCCTCACAGGCACTTATCTCAATTGCTTACTTATTGAAGCCGCAAGCCTCCAGTGGCAGAGCAGCATTGTTGTCGTATATCTTGTTAACAGGCCACTACATGGAATGAGATATTCAGAGCTTTCCATAAGCGCCAGCTGTCAGCCAAACAGCCATTTTATTATGCTAAATTTTGATTCAAATAAAATAGCCTTGGTTAACAAGTTGTGATTTGCTATGCACACTTACATGTACATTTTACGACCACTAGCCTCTGCTTCAAAACAATCCAAGCATGATGATAAAGAAACGTGCCAGTCTCTCTGTATCAGTCCCGCGAGTAGAGAGCGGAAAGTAAGGGGCCATACACATGCCACCTTTTTTTGCCCAAAGATCGATTGATTTCAAAGTAAACGCGTGGAAGTTGCATTTGAAAGGGAGAGTGACACCACAGTGCTGCACAGGTGTTCCCGACCACCTGTTTTCAGGGCACGACAGCTGCGCCCTGAGGTTAACAGAATTCAGCTTGTGGAACACAGCAGCATGTCATGTGATTAGGATCATTCAGTCACAGCCGGCAGATATCGTTCACTTCTTCTGTAATTATCAGTCTGTGGTAAATATGAAGAAGAAGTTGATCATTTTAGTGCATGGCTGCTAGAGCTTTACATCCCTCCCCTAGGCAATATTTTATGCCTAAAACACACTGAAGAAACAATGCCTGGAAGAAGTTCATCCCTCCATTCAGGATTTCTAGTAAGTAGGTTATGATATGGTGCGGTTATGGTCGCTAAGCAAATACAGGCACATACTGTCTCTGCACTCTTGAAAGTTGGCACAAGAGTAACACTTAGCGCCTGACCTTGTGTTTTCCGGCCGGTTAAAGATGTGGCATGTGTACAGGCCCTTAGAAATGCATTGGTTACACCACATAGACTTTTTTCTTTGGCTTAATGAAGGAGCAAATTAATTATCATTTATTTTACATTGTGCTTTTTAGAGCAGAGCTGTCTCACATTGCAAATGCACACAAACAGGCAATGTTGTCAAAGTAGCAGGAAAGCTGTCAAAAAATAAATAATGAATAAGGTCTATTGATTCTTAAATACAAAGGTTCTGATCAGTCAGGAATAGAAGTGGTTTTAAATATTAATAGCTATTTACAGACTGTGTGGTCTAAAACGCACCCAGAGGCGAACTCATTAAAATGTGTAATATTTTAGATCAGTGTATATGATGGAGTAGTTGCATTGCAATGCGCCTGAGGCCAACAAATTTGGGCTTTTACAGCCAAAATTCTAACATGATATCCTTGTGGAAAGGCCTGGATATTGAACCATCCAAACTCACTGGTAGAGCCAGAGCTCATGTTGGAAACCTGCCAGCACTCAGTTGATAGTGCATTTCAGGATAATTTGAATATGTATTTTCCACTCTCTTTTTCCTCATCGATGCGCAGGGCATCCGTTTCCGGGGCTACAGCATTCCCGAGTGTCAGAAGTTGCTGCCCAAAGCTCCAGGAGGTGAGGAGCCGCTGCCTGAGGGCCTCTTCTGGCTGCTGGTCACAGGACAGGTGCCCACTGAGGAGCAGGTGAGTGGGAGCAGAGCGCTGGAGCTTCAAAGATAATTGTGCAGAAGAGTTTTAATGAGGGAGGGCTTTGCAGCTGTTCATCCTCTCCATCCATCTGTCAGTGCTGGTATCTGCCTGTCACATTTTGACTGAAGCTCCCCCACACTGTTTCATCATTTTCCAAATTAAAATACCTGCAGAATGATACATGTAGATGAAGGTGGCATATTTGTGTCTGATCATTTCAGAGAGGAACTTGATAATCTGTGTGAGATACGTGATTACTGTTTTTTTATTATACACATTGTAAAGGGTATCACAAGATGTTTGGCAGCAGAAGTGTTGGTCATGACTTAACTAATTATGCACAACTCCAGAAAAGCGTCTTACATAAATAAGTGATAGTTTTATAACTGGGTAACCAGACGCTGTCTGTACTTGAATAGGCATTTTATTGCTGCCACTTGTCTCTTTGAAGACTGATACGAGGATAACATGACTGATAAGCCTTCTCCTTTTAGCTGACTACAAGTTTTCACTGGAGAATAGCTTTGACCTCTCAACCCTTTGTTCTCTGATATTCTGATTTTTAATACATCTGCTACTGACTGAAAGAGGTCAGCTAAGGGTGTTAAGTTAGATGCATTTTTTTCTCCCAACAAACTATTTTCATTCTTATTGTAAAATGAAAGCTTTGGCCCTTCCATGGCACTGTCATTGAGTGTCCCTCTGCATCAAAGTTTGTGTGAAAGAACACCAGTGTGACAGATGACATAAAACCAGGGATCGTATCGGGGCATATATATCTCAATGTTGTCAGTTAAAAAATGCCTTGACTGGCCTCGATACCTATCTTTGAGAATGGATGAGGACATCCTTAATTTTCAGCTGGTAAACCTGATGCAGAGCAGAAAAGTTAATATTCCAGGTCACCCACTAACATTGTGTGCTCCTGTTCCTCCAGGTGAACTGGGTGTCCAAAGAGTGGGCAAAGAGAGCAGCACTTCCCTCTCACGTTGTCACCATGTTGGATAATTTCCCCACAAACCTTCATCCCATGTCACAGTTCAGTGCTGCCATCACAGCTCTGAACAGTGAGAGCAGCTTTGCTCGGGCATATTCCGAGGGTGTCCACAAGACCAAGTACTGGGAGGTGAGTTCACACCTACACGCACACAGGAAACCCATCTCCTCTTAAAGCAGTCTGGTGGCTTGGCACTAGGATGGAAATGTTTATCCAAAGTGAGATATCTTACCTACCTACAACATAGAACAATCTGCAGAATGATCTTAAGATCCAAGACATGGTGACCTTGAATGAGTTTAAAACCATGGTGAAATCTGTTGAGTGCAGGCTGCCTGTGTTTAACCTATTCTTAGCCATGTCTCCCTAGTCAAAGAGATCTTTGATCCCACTGGTACAAATCTGATTCAATAAAGGCTAAATAACATTAGACGCATTGCAGTTAAATGTGATACATCCTTTATGTTGGTCTATGTCTCTTAGTTTGTCTATGAAGACTCCATGGACTTGATTGCCAAGCTGCCCTGCATTGCTGCCAAGATCTACCGCAACCTGTATCGCGAAGGCAGCAGCATCGGAGCCATCGACTCAAACCTGGACTGGTCCCACAACTTCACCAACATGCTGGGCTACAGCGATGCTCAGTTCACTGAGCTCATGAGGCTCTACCTCACCATCCACAGGTGCAACTTGAAACATACACAGCAGATGATACACTAGTTTTGATTTCTGAAATGGTTTCCCTCATCATTTTCTGAGGATTTATTTTCCACTTCTGTTTCAAGTCACACTTTGATCAAACTCACGCAATTTTAATGCAAATTAGATGTTGAGCTTGAAAAAAAAATTAAAATGTTTGAACATGACATGACATGTTCAAACTATGGATCTCTTTTTTTGCCCAAGGACTAAGATAATATTGATTTTTATCAAGGCGAAACACATTGAAGGAAGAACATGTCCTAACACGGTTGGAATGGTAGTTCACAAAACATTTTCCTCCAATGATTTAAACTGAAGTAATTGTCTAATAGTCATTTGATACTAAAATAACGAGCTTAGTGTAACTCTCTCTTGTTGTAAAAGTGTGTCATCTCCAGAGCCTTAAAAATTAACTTAGACCTAACCTGTATAAATCATCCAAGTTTAGACAGTTAAACATTTAATGTCAGATTGTTCACTGTATATTATTAACTCAAGGCACCGTACATGAGTGTACACTGGTCGTTATTGTTTAGCCATGCCATGCAAGGACATGTCTGTCAAAGGTTAGGAGCATCCGCTCTAATGCCGTCATTTGTGTGATGCAACTTCTGCTTTACTAAACTGTCAACAGTCCTGCTGCCCACATGACTTCAAAGAAGTACAATTACTAAATACTGGATGATGTTATTTTAAACAACCTGTATTTTGTTTAGGCATCAAACCTGCACACCAAGCAGAAGGCGTACAATCAGTGTGACACATGATCAAAGTAAAGGCAGTGTTGCAAGTCCTTACTGTTGAATACACATATATTACATTTAAACTGCAGATAACAGAGTGCGCAGATGTAACGTCAAGAAGCAAAGTGTAAATAAATGGCCACTTATCTTATTTCAACCAGTGTAGGAATAATAACTGCAATGATTAATGGATTAGTTGTCAACTGTTAGATTAATCACCTACTATTATGCTAATCAGTTAGTTTCAGTCATTTTTCAAGAAAAACAAGTCAATTCTCTGATTACAGCTTCGTACATGTGATTATTTTCCAGTTTCTTTACTCCTCTGCGACAGTAAACTTAATATCTTTGGGTTGTGGACAAACAAGTTCATTTAAGGACGTCATCTTGGGCTTTGGAAAACACTGATCAGCTTTTTTTTCTTACATTTTATTCACCAAACTAATCGATTTAATTGAGAAATAATCAACTGATTAATGGACAATGAAAGTAATTCGTAGTTGCAGCCTTACTTGAAAAGTAATAAGTACCAGTATAGTCCCAGACGAAATTTTAATTTTTAGGCTACTTTATCCTCCTGAGATCCTGTGTCCTCAAATGACAACATCAAATTTTGGGTTTACTTATGCTGTACTCTACTTGACTTTGGCCTGTTGTCCCTATTTGAGGACGCTTTTGTGCCATCTAGTGGTAGTAAGAGCACAATACACTAATCCATGTAAAAACAAGATGGCAGCCATCTCTGGCAAGTCAGTTTACAGCAGATCGTGACACAAAAGTGGACAAGGTTCAAAAACTTGATCACATTTTATGGTTGAAACTTGTTTAGTTATGATTAATAATGTTTGTAGTTTGATATGGCAACTAATTTGACCTGGAAGTACTGTTTCAACGACATTAGGACTTTATTATTGTCTCATTAAAGGACATTGGGACTTAATGATTGTTGAGTATGTTTAGTGTATTATATTTAAAAGGTCCTACTGATCCCAAATAGCTAGGAGAAATAAAAAAAAACCATACCAACAAATATTCGGGTGTCTGGAGGTTATACATGTTGCTTTTGTTTTGAATATTGTCAAGGTAACATGTTTTGATCTTTTTTTCCCTGTCTTGTTACAGTGACCATGAAGGAGGTAATGTCAGTGCCCACACCAGCCACTTGGTTGGTAGTGCCCTGTCTGACCCCTACCTGTCCTTCAGCGCTGCCATGAATGGACTGGCTGGTCCTCTGCACGGCCTGGCCAATCAGGTTTGTACCAAGAAAAAAAACATTTTTTTGAATTTCACTCCATTTTCATAATGGAAAATGCAATGTCGTTGGCCTGAAGGTCATCATCCCTTAAGTCATCTTTCACAGCGGACATTTTGACATGTCGCAGAAGGAAAATCATGATGTTAAAATTAATAGCTATATTCCATTTCACAGCTTTGGTTTCAGAGTCCTGATTTTTTACATGCTAGGTCACTATCACACTGTCACGGCTTACTGGGACACTTGAACAGATCCTAAATGTTCGAAGTAACACCTGTGATTTTCTTAATGACAAGTCAAAATGTCTGCAGTGAACAAATTGGAATTCATGTTGGCTCTTTGCAAACACGACACAACAGTTCAGGATTGAGTTGTTTTTTCCTCCTCACTGCAGTGGCACATGTCAGCATGGCAGGTGAACAGTTCTGCGGACAAAAATGATGACACAAAGATAATTTTCAGTTCTCACACAGGCTGCATCAGTTTTGAATTGTAAAGCTTATTTTTGAGCTGAATGTGTGTTAATCCCTTCAGCTTGTGTGCCAGTAATGGGAAGGAATGTCATCCCTGCCTCATTAAGCCCATAAGTTGTCAAGTTCCCTGTTCCACCTTCAATAAAGTTTGCCATCTATTTTATTAATACCTGATTAGATGTAATTGTATGAATCAGCTGCACATTTTACATAGTCTGACAGTGCCCAAGCCGCTCCTGTTAATAAGGGTTCAAGATGACAGTTTTGGCTCTTATTTAATTCTAGTTGCTCACATACTGATGATTTTGACATATTGCCAGAGTTTTATATTAAAGTGATGTGATGCAGACATTCAAATTCCCAGAATTCATGCAGAAGAGAGTTCATGTGTGAAATAGTTTTATAGTTTCTGCCACATTTCCCTGCTCTGTATTTTTTTATTGAAAAACAGCTCAGATGTGATCTAATTTAGGATATAATGACTGTTCACGCTGTTTTAAATTCAAAGTTACAACTCATGAATGTGTATTTTTTTTGTGCATCTCACAGGAGGTGCTGGTGTGGCTGACTGCCCTGCAGAAGGAGCTGGGCGGAGAGGTGTCTGATGACAGGATGAGGGATTACATCTGGAACACACTCAAGTCTGGAAGGGTAACAAAACACACATTGTTTTAATGTGTTGCATCTTTATTGCGAAGCACTTTGAATTACATGTCTTGTATAAAAACTGCGGTGTAATTAAGTTTATAAGTAATAATTCTATTCTTTTTTATGAGTAAATTTTTGCACTTACATTTAGTAATTTCAGGATGAACCTTGTAGGGATGTCACAGGTCTTATCTGTCATTGTGTTTTAAGGATGGCCTCACTTTACTCAACCTCACTCCTTAGTCACAGGGCTTTTAACAGCTGTTAAACGGCACTTAAAACTCAAGACATATTTTACAGACTACCATCTGTTCTTACTAACTTGACAGAGCTTGTGTCTTGCTTTTTTAATAACACTTTGCAACTGTTTGAAACGTACTTTGCAAAGATTAGTAGGAGTGGAAGGAGTAATACGGATCAAAAAGTTGAGGAACACTTTGTCGTCTCTCTTCGAAGGTTGTGCCAGGATATGGCCATGCTGTCCTGAGGAAGACTGACCCACGTTACACCTGCCAGCGTGAGTTTGCTATGAAGCACCTGCCCAACGATCCCATGTTCAAGATGGTTGCCCAGCTTTACAAGATTGTGCCCAACGTGCTCCTGGAGCAGGGCAAGGCCAAGAACCCCTGGCCCAACGTGGATGCCCACAGTGGCGTGCTGCTGCAGGTAAGACACGTGGTGGGTTTTGATTAGAGGTGTACTGATTGATTGGATGGTGACCAGAAGCAGCTGATTCTCAGCTCGACCACCCATAACTGGTTACCGGTCGGTCAGTCTCAAATACAGGTTATTCTGTGCAGGTCACATTTACTCCACATTATGGTTCACATCACTTGCGCAGTGGTACAGACCGCAACTGACTATTGTCACAGCTGCTGCACTCCACTCTTATTCCCTGGTCGTCAAATACCATTGCTTTGTCACTACCCCTCTTAGCAGCTTTATTTCTAAATAGCTAGTCGTGACAAATTTATTGACTGAGTCAGACCATCAGGGAAAAAGATTGTTATCCATTCCCTGCATGCTGCTCAGAGTAATTGCAGTGATCGGCTCTTCTGCTTTCAGCGCAGAGGCTCTCCTCTCCTCTTGTGCAGTGCACATAGTGCGGGGTAGACAGAGGACAGGAGACACCACACGCCACAGGAGTGGAAGTTGGTGTAAACTGTATCTATACCCTTACATTTTTGTAAATAGATACTGATTCATAAATAGTTCTGTATAAATATATACATAGTTTTATTATGACGCTTTATAATAGGTCTACACACACAGTATAGAATATTTTCTCTGATTCTTATCTGATATGTAAATAGTTTGTTTGAGCATATATAGATCTGTTGCAGCTGTCCTCTTTTGGGAAATGTTATAAGATGTATAGCGACTGCCCTCTCCTGGTCGAAATCTGGCTTTTGCAATCGACTTTGTCTCTTGGCCGATCAGGGTGGCAGGCGACATATGGTGAAAGCTTTAGTAACCAATCAACCCCTATTCCTTCCTCCATCGTGTAGCAAAAAGGAGTGAGTGGATGTATCTTAGCCCCACCCCCAGCCCTGCACATGCTGATACTTTATTCACTATCTAGAGGCATTTTTGGGATTTTCAAGGTAGAGACACTTCAGCCAAAACTCTACGGCTCAGTTTCTATTTAGTAGTTAGTGTTTTATTATGAACATAAAATTGCTTTTTCTTTTTTTATATACTTTATTTTTTTTATTTTTTACAAAAAGAAAAAAAGCAGATAAAACCAATAACAGCAGGCAGGGACATGGATAGGTAAAGGTGAAATGGTTAACATCTTGTAAAACAGAAAATGAGCAGAAGCAAGGTTACATTTTAGTATCACGTATAATAGGTCCTTTATGTCCATGATCATCCTTTGAGATCTTGAAGGTCCTTATGATCCTTGACTTTGATTGCGGGAGCTATAATAAGGAGGGGGATAAAACAAAATTCACCAAAGAAAATAAACATATAAATCAAAGATCACTTCAAAGTCAAATAAGATTTCCATTTTTCCAAGAACAATTGTATTTTCATTAAAGAAAAGTTACAACAATGTTTGTGTATGATGTCATTTATAGCTCTTAGAAAACGAGAAAATCAGAATCAGCAGGTCAGATTTTTCAAAAAGTGGAAAGCAGCCAAGAAACTTGTAACTGGTACATCTCTACTTTAAATCATATATTTGTCCTCCTATGGTAGTAGATACAGATCCTGACATGCCTGACTCTGTTTCCTCTGTCTGTGCAGTACTATGGAATGACTGAGATGAATTACTACACTGTGCTGTTCGGCGTGTCCCGAGCTCTCGGCGTGCTGGCTCAGCTGGTGTGGAGTAGAGCCCTGGGCTTCCCCTTGGAGCGCCCCAAGTCCATGAGCACAGATGGACTGATGAACCTGGTGGGAGCCAAGTCAGGCTGAAGAACCACCTGAGAAGATCTGGGGGTTAGTGTGAAGGGTGGGAGGAGGTGGAAACATCAAAAAAAGGCAGACATGTGTTGACCCCCTGTCATTTTCCAACCCCAGGGATTCAATGGGATTCAAAGAGACAGTACGCTTTTAATGTCATTTCACAAAAGAAGGGCCTTTTTAAATCGTCACATCATTAGTGTTTGAGTGCGTCGGAGTTTTCCCATCAGGTCTCCACATTTGGAACATGAGAGGTGAAAACTTCAGACACACATACATGTAACCCATAGTAGGCTCAAACTATGTACCATTATAAGTCTGCTAGCATCGCTAAGATTTTCCCCTGTGCAGTGCCTGCGTGTTTGTCATTGGGCGCTGGGTCTGAACTATGAATAGGCAGTGGCATTCAAAGGGAATTGTGGAAGTGAATTACCCTTCCATTGTGTTCATTTAAAGATCTAAACTTAAATATCTGACTCAACCTTTGCTTCTTTTGGCTAATGCGGTGATTTGTTTTAGAGGATATCCCCAAGCAAAATACCCTTTCCCCCCAATTAAGACTCTCCACTTAGTTTCTTCTATGCAATGTTCCCAGACGACACCCCACCTAGTCTACCCATGCGTTTCACTCCCATTCATGAACACTCCAGTTTAGAATAAAGGTCCTTACGACTAAAATTAACAAGCTGTTCAAGATAAACATCCAAAATCATGAAAATCAGTTAAAAGATACTGCCCCTTTAAATCTTTGGTCCCTACTTTTTCTCCAACTTGTAGTTTTTTTTCTTTTTAATGATGACCTGCGTTACCTCTATGATCAAAATAACTCTTGTCTATATATTATTCTTCTTCGTTAACATCCTGTTTTGAAAGGGTCTCAGCTCAAATGGTCTGCTGAATGGTAGAGAATCAAGAATAATGTACAGTTACAGTAATATTAAAGATTTGAGCAAAGGGTGTTGTAATTGGCAGCCTGTGGTAAATCCTTAAGAGCAAGCTTGAATAAAAAGTGGGATGGGGGGCTTTGTAATGCGAAAGTCCTGTCTTATTTGAGTGTGTGTTTGTTACGTAAATCCCCACAGGAGAGCGCTTTAAACATCAATTACTCCAAAATGAGCACTTGCTTGATTGGATTTCCTAATTTGTAGCGGTAGAACCCCCACAGGTTGATTGTGTCCCCTTTACAGAGTTTTTGTTGGTGTTGAATATGTATAAAAACTATAATCTTTGGGTTCTCATTTTGTGGTTTTATTTATACTTTGTGTACATAGGTATATATATGTATAGCTTGAATGTATGAGCTCTGTGCGATCACTTGCTTGTAATAACCACAATGATTACCATAGTTTACCAACAGTGTTGTGGTGTCCAGTCTCACGGTGTAACGTTCAGTCTCACTGGCCACTGTGAAATTCTGACAACGAACAAAGACTGCAGCTATGTTGTATATACACGATTTCCTGCCTAGCTCTGTGGGCTTAGCCGGTGCTGTTTTTCAGGTGTTTCACTTGAATGTTTCAAGCTTGCTCTTAAGTTCTGGGTTTGTCAACACTCC
The DNA here is from genome assembly GCA_029783705.1 of Chaetodon striatus. NCBI lineage: Eukaryota > Metazoa > Chordata > Actinopteri > Chaetodontiformes > Chaetodontidae > Chaetodon > Chaetodon striatus. Next base: position 28,156,839 of record JAPZEB010000002.1, on the reverse strand, counting down.
ATTTTTGTGTACGCATCTTTTTCTTCTTTTTATCAAAGTACTCTTGCCGTGTTAGTAGCTCACGCAGATGTTTGATTCTCCCCCGCTCTGCTTCCATCTTCCCTCTGGCTTTATCAGGCGTGTTTTATGTTTTATTGTAGTGTTTTTCATTGTTGCGGGCTGGTGAGGAGACGTGGTTATTTTGATCGTAGAGGAGCATCATGGTTGTACATGGTAACTGGGAGAATTCATTGCAGATGGATTCATCAGAGAAACACTTGGGGGACGGGGCTGGATGGGTCAAAAGGGCAAGAAAAGCTTGAAGAGCAAATATGGGAAAACCTAACAAAAAAAGAAAAATAAAGGTTTTTATTAACTTGTTTGGTCTCATTTTCTTAATGGCGTAGAAAACAGGGTTCCCCAAAAAAGAGGATGTGGAAAATATTTGTTTCCTGACTACTGCCCCTGTTTTTCTTTTTTTTGTCGTTTTATTTATACAAGTAACCAACATGAAAACCAGTGTAATAGAACATATGATAACAGCACAAGACAAGTGGGGGAACTAGATGAAAACAAACTGAAACAAAACATAAAGAACAAACAAACCAAAATTAAGAAAATCTAAAGTTTTCTTCAGATATTCTCATTTCTGTGTGTGTGGTTGTGTGTGTGCATCCTAATTTTTTTTTTTTTCCAAAAATATAGAAAATATGTTTTCTTAAGTATAAAGTTCAGAATTTCTCGGGTGTTTTTCATGTTATTTGGAACAGGCAGCCAGGGCCGACAATTTTTTCTTGCTGAGTCACTGTGCAGGCCAGAGCAAGCTTGAAGTCATCAAAACCAATACAAAAAGTATGGTGTGCAACTGAGCACACGCGCCTGCACAGAGCTGCCTCTACGCCTGTGAGCCGCCACCTTCAAAACAGCCTGGCTTAAAGTGTCTCGTAACTCTACCTAACACTGCCAGAACTGGCACATTTGATGCCCTAGGCAGGCTTTCCCTGTCTGTCTATCTATCTATCGTTCTATCTATCGTTCTTATTTATTAAAAATATGGGGAGAACAATAATATAATGTTTACACAATAGACAAGTGTAAGTCATATGGTCCATTTGTGGCAGCATCCTCTGCTGTGCGCTGAATCTGTTTGGGTTAAGTGTTAATTGACCGGTGCGATCAACAGTACCTGCCTACAGTCTTCTGGCAATTATTCGGCCAAATGATCACATACACAGTCAAAATGTGACATACATGTAAACAACCGGACTTTAAAACCATCCATCCATCCATTCTGAGCCGCTTATCTGGGACCAGGTTACGGGGGCAGCAGGTCAAGCAAAGCACCCCAGACGTCCCTCCTCCCACTCCTCCTGTTCTTAAAACCATTTATTTACATCATAAACATCCAGCTGTTTGTACTCAGATATCAAATATAGTCTGAAAGATCTTCAGAGGAGTCTGTCTGGAAAAATATATAATTGTGAATTGGAATATAAATCGGGTCATTTGCCCTCACTGTAAGGACACAGGATCTAATTCTAATTGTGATATTTCTATACGATCAGCTGCATTCACAGCCGCTAAAGAGCAAGGTCAGTGTCCACCTGATAGATGATTTCTCCCGCTCTGGCTTTTATGAGAGTTCCTGTCATGTCTGTAATATGAGGATGACATTACAACCCAAAAACACACTTGTGGAGACATGCATCATAAGACATGGAAATCATTTTAAACACAACACCACAGACAGACGCAAAATCACCATTTGTGGTACCAATCCATACCCCTCTCATTCATTCAGCCCTGAATCTTCCTTTGTGACGAGATACATGTGGTGAGGCTCGAGATTTATGTAATGAATACAACTGACATGATCAAGAAAGAAGATAGGGCCAAATACCCACCTCTTCTATGTGCTGTTATTAATAACTGGCCCACATACCGTCACCCTGCTCTGGTTTCTTGTGTCAGTCGGCTCCCTTTTGGAGAGCTGTGTCCACCCTCTGACACTGTATCCATACTGTCAGAAGAGAAGCAGTGCTGAGGATCCTCAGTCCAACAAGTCAATAAGCTACATCTAACCGTATTTGATTATAACTTTAAAGGTTGGTGCTGCAATTAAAAATTTACAGAGCCCCTAAATTCCTAAACACTGGCATTTTTTTAAAATCTTGTGTGGATAAGTTACTATCTAGATGAAACAAATAATTATCTCGTGGGAATAAGTTTTCTTGTGCATGCAAGTATTAAACTCGTGGGAAAAAAAGTTTTTTAAAGATTTTTTGGGGGGGTTTAAGCCTTAATCTGACAGGACAGAGTTAGCATAAGGGGGGTGGGAGATGGGATGACATGCAGCAAGAGGCTGCAGCTCAGAATCGAGTCTGCTTAGTGAGCTTCTCAGCGCCCTTCTCAGCGCCCCACAGGTTGCTGTCTTGTGTGAAAAACTTACCTCACGTGCACAAGCAAATTATCTTGTGGGAAGAATTTCTCTTGTGCGCTCAAGTTAATTATCTTGTATGGAATAAGTTTTTATCTTGTGCGCATGTTATTAATTTGTGGGAACAAGTTATGTGATGCAGACAATGAACCTGAGCACTGTATGTCAGGGCTTGTGTGCTTTTGTATAGTACATGGTCCCTCATGTGCTTTGGTTTCATGTCACTGTCTTGCTGATCGTGCTTGTGTGCTATTGTCCTTGCTTTTGTGCTTGTGTGTGGCTGTGTGTTTTTGTCCATGGTTATATATTTGCTCTGTGCTCATGTGTCCCTCTATGCACATGCCATCAATCCGCTTTTATCTGTGCTTAACTGGTCATCTCAAACAAAACAAATCACAATGAAGTTGCTCTGCAATGTGCAAAAAACTACAACAAGTTGTTGAGGCACCCCAACCCTCACCTACCCGCCAAGACAGCTAACTAACCTAGCTAGTCTTCAGTGGCCTGCCAAGCTCGAGGCGGCTTTAAACGCTGAACTCAGTGCATCAGAGAAGACCAAAGAAGTAGCCAGCTGTCATACACTGAAGTGTGTCCCCACTCAGGGTTACCACCAAAAATAAAAAAAAGGCAAAAATAACAAAGAGAAAAGATCTTACCTGCCCAGCAGCTACCTAGTCAGGGTGCTATAATCACAAATAATTTAACAAAAGGGATGACGTCTACACTCAAAAAAAGGCCACGAGATAAAACTTTTTAATTTAACATTTATTTCACCTCATGGATGTTCTATCCCGGCAAGCCCCCATTTGTTATGCCCCACCCTTAGGTGGCCCTATGGGGCGAACAAAACTCCAAATCTGACTCAAAAAAACAATCACATGAACACCTTTAAAACACTCAGATCCATGGGATTTATTAGGATTAAAACAAACACACAAGACAACAAAAATCCCATGAGGAAAGGCAACAGGACCAGCAGTCCCCACACCAGAGCCTCTCTTTGCTGCTGGCACAGCTCTTAAACCCCTCCTCCATACCAGGTGCACAGCACCTCGTTACCTGATGCAGCACACCTGGGCAGATCTGCAAGGGAGGGAAAAGGGACAGCAGAACAGTACACATACACGGCCGTAACACTGTGGATGAAAATTAGCCTGCGTGGCTAAATGTGGCACATTCACCTGACTTATGACATCATGTTAAATAATGTGCACTGTCCCTTTCTAAGTAATATAAAGAGAAACACAAACACAAGTCAGTTATCTCATGCGCACTAGAAAACTTGTTCCCACAAGACAGTAACTTTTGGGGTGCTAAGAAGCTCACCTAGCAGGCTCGAGTCTGGCCTGCAGGCCTTGGCCTCATGTCATCCCCTATCTCTACCCTCTTCTTGCAGACACTGTCCTGTCAAATGACGGCTGAAACCCCCCAAAAATAATCTTCAAAGATACACATTTTGGGTTTACTGGACCTTATACTTCACTCTACTGAGATGGACATGTTGTCCTCTTTTGTGGACACTTTCTTGGTGCACCTAGTGGCAGTAAGAGCAAAATACACTAATCCACTTAAAAACAAAATGGCTGCCATCCCTGCCAAGTCAGTCTGCAGCTGATCCTGACAGAAAAGTGGACAAGGTACAAAACTTTATGAAATGTTATAGTTGAAACTTGATTATTTTTTTACTGTTGTCCTGTCATTAACAATGTTTAGTTTTTTTATACTTATCAGATCCTATTGATCCCAAATAGCTAGGAGAAATTAAACATGCATACCAAACAAAAGTTCAGGTCTCAGGAGGACAAGATAAAAATTTGTGCACACAAGATAAACTTCTTCCCACAAGACAATTAACTTGTCCTCACAAAATAAAAGCTTTCAGGACTTCAGGAACTTTGTAAAAACTGATTGTTTGCGATCAAATAACAAGCCGTGTACAGGAAAGAATCAGATCCTTCTGAGCGATTTGAAAAAGACTTAAAACTGAACACAAAGGACAAATTCCACCAACTTTTTTATTTAAATAACAGAGCTCTGAAATACACACACAGTATTTACAAAGATACATTTTAGCTCGCAACACAAAAGTGACTGAACTGAAAAAAGATGGCAGTTTATATTTTATTACAGCAACTCTTCAGCCATTGATATAATGTGTCTCCATCCTTATATACATGCTAGGCTGCCACTGTCACCGCTCATTTATACGCCTGCTGTTTGACAACTGATGTGGAAATATATCGTGGGGATGGAGGCTGAGGTGATCGAATAATACTATTTGTTTTTCTGTTCATATTGTCTTCTCTTAAAATAATGTTTCAAAGCGTTTATTGGCACCTACAATAATAAAACTTGGCAAGAAATTTGATCTGTGCGCAACATACTGAAAATAAAACATCTCTAGCAAAAACTAAATATCTGGGATGAAGATGCATTCTTACATGGTGCAATATTCCTGATAATATGAACGCCATGCCTGAACTGAATTCCAATATGGTATATAATAGACTTAATCTATATTAATCCTTAAAGAAATAACACTCAAAATGGCATTTAACAAGCATGTAATAAGTTAAACTGTGATTTTTTTAATTTTTATTATAATACCCTTAAATGTAACAGTGAATCACAGACCGATTTTGACTTAAATATTCTTCATGCACTGATGATTAACTATCCCTCCAATTTCCAATCACCTTATCAGTACAGAAAAACCACATCAGATACGCAGCCAAAGTCCATCTTTAAAGTTACTCAGCTTTAATGGAGTATGAGACATGTGGAGTATGTGGACATATTGACCTGCCTATTATGAGGAAGGTCACACACTCTGACTTCATCCATTGACCTTTGCAACTTGAACATAATCACCTCTGAAAATGGCAAATACAATCAATGAACTTCATGAGCCCTTTATCATGGAATAAAAGCCACGGGCAACATAAATCCCAACTAAATGCCCGAACACTACAACACGTAAACACTAAGAAATGTACTAGACTACCTTTGCCTTTTTGTTAATACATCCATGCATCATAATATATATAAATAAAAGCTAAAAACAACCAAAAAATAAGCATGAAACTCAGAGACAATGATAAATGATTGATGTTTTATTCTACAGCCCACCGGTATATTTTAAACTACATGGCTAAGAAGTGACGACCTTCAGAAGATGGACTGTAAAATAAAGAGGAGGAAAACTTTTACAGTACAGTATGTATTAGAAATTGTTTCTCACTGCTTATAATTAGAGATGCACGATATTGGCTTCTTTGGCTGATATGTAACAACGCATTTGACCGATAATTGATATCGATAAATCCACTTTTTACCTGCCTGATTTTAGTGATCATCAAGTCTCTTCTGTAGTGGAATTAACATCATATTATGCATGCATACTCTCATCATAGCTGATTCTAATGTTTCATTTTAAAGCCAATACCTGCCGATACCGATGATGTAACAATATTATCGTGCAGCCCTACTTATAATCAGTGGATCCTATAACCGTAACCTGATCAGATGATCAATTAAATGTCCATGATTTAAATAAGATAATCTGAAACCATATATTGTTTAAATATAAGGCCGTAGTTATCCTATAAGATGTGCAACATTTTTGTTGGAATCCCATCTACAGTATTTCACAGTAGTCTCCAGCCTGTCCATGGCTTCAGTTTTGTTTGTGCAAAGTTACTCCCTCACCTCTTATAGTTACCCATGCTGGGCTGTAAAATAAGGCAGAATTAAAAAGTAGCGGGCCAAGTCTCAGTGTCCAAATACACAGTTCTCACAGCACAACAAAAGCCAAGTTAAAGCTAATTTTCCCCAACCTCAAATTCAATTGAGGGCACAGCTAACTAATGAAGAAATGACCTTTTTCCCCACTGCAAAATGGTGCACTTCAATTACATTGTTACAGCATATAGTGACATCACACCTCTAACATCCCAAACATGGCACATTTAATTTGAACCCTAATTAACCAGTAAAAGTCTGTATAAAAACCACTGATGTATAAATTAAAAAAGGATGAAATGAATTACTGTTTGCACCAAGTTCACTACTAAATGGCAAATATTAAAAATTTAAAGGTCCAGTGTGTAGGATTTAGAGGGGTATACTGGCAGAAATGGAGTATAATATACTAAGTATGTTTCTTTTACTGTATAATCCTCGTCCACAGAGTCCTCTATGTTGCACAGCTGTGTTTCTACAGTACATGAAACTTACTTACATGAAACTGCTTTATTAAGTGTTTTTACGGGTTTAAATCCCTGGGTCCACTTGTTTTGGAGAGAAAGAGACCCATGCAGATAATTTGGTTTCCAGTAAAAACCTCCTGAATGACTAGATCTTAGGTTATCAGAAAAAAATGTGCAGGTGCTAGGCTAGTGGCCCATCTACAACGAGCCAACCAGTGTAGAGGGAACAATGATTTATAAAGATAAACTGCTTTACCCAGTGTTTTTACCAGTTTGAATCACCATGTCGGTTTGTTTTGGAGAGAAAGAGACCTCTGTGGATAATTCTGCTCACGCTTAAAACCTCCTCAACGTCTGTTTCACGCTACAATCCTACGCAGGAGTTCGTGCTTGGCACATGGGAGAAGTTTCAGGCGGTTGCAATATGCAATCCTCACCGCTAGATGCCACTAAATCCTACACACTGCTTCTTTAAATTTCAAATTAATGTAGACGGTTTACGTAAAGGCAAAGAATAGGCTCTCCTAAGACAGTATAAGCAGCTGATGCAAGTGCTGAACTCAACGAAAGACTGGACACAATTTGACTTGATAACATGTCTGCGTGGCAAATAACCTGGAGATCACATGAACGTTAAGACTTAACCCGGAGGAGAGAAAAAGTCTGTGTCATTTTCTAAAAAAATAGTTTGTTTGTTGAGTGTCACTGTGGTGTGTTTGTTACAAATAACTGAGTCGACTCTCTACCATTGGTAACGTGATGTTGCAATGATTTACTGTTTTGTTTTGTTTACATAAATACAGCTTGTAACTGCCATGGAGCGAGAGCAATGGCGGGTTCCTTCTGCTAAACAAGGATACCGTAAGTGGAGGTAGACAGAGAAGTGGACAGACTGAACACAAGGAGGAGGAGATGACCAAGAATTTGTTGAGGCAGGAATTCCAACATAATGCTTACAAGAGCTGGATGTCTAATATCTTCAGGAGCCATGACGTCTAATGTGGTGGTGGGGACTTGGAGGTGGCGGGCGACTAAGCAGCATCATGCAGGTTCGTGTGGATAGAGGAAATAAAAGGTTGGTATGGTTTAAGGCCAGATGAGAACATACAGCTGCTGAGATCACGTCTGATGCACCTCGTGAAACATCAGCTCTCGTGGGATACGAGTCTCTGGGCCGTAGAGCTTACTGGCTCGCCGCTCGAACGCAGCAACGTTCTGCTTTACAACCTCGTCGAAGAACATGGTGGCTAACTGGGAGTGCAGCAAAGAGCGGAACTCAAAGGATATCTGTTAGAGATACAAAGATAAAACTCTCTTTAGTATATACCAGACGGAGTAGAGTCATAAAACAATGCAACAATAGTTTGACTAGGAATAGCTCGATTGGCCTATTTACTTTACTGTAATGGGTTAGATTAGAAGATGGATATCATTCTCATGACTATAATATGAATCTAAAGCTTCAACTAGCGGACAGCTAGCTTAGCTTAGCATAAAGAGTGGAAATGGGGTAAAACAGCTTTCACAGCTCTGTCCAAAGGAAACAAAGGTTTTGTCTTGAACTGTTTCCACACGAAGTAAACTGCTAGCTACTTACAGAAAAGTCTACCGTGCAGGTGCGAGGGTAACCAGGAATGCCAGGGCTAAAGCGCCATATTGTCTCTAGGTGATTGAACAGCTTTCCGTCTGTACACACTGCCTACAATAATCCAAAAGAGAAACTCTGCGATTAGAAACAAGAAATTGGAGCAGGGTGCCTGTTGACATCGCCAACATTATTTGCTTCAACTAAGAATTTAGCTGGTAACTCAGCAGGCTTTGACATTTAAACTGTTATTTTCATTGCAGCAATATTAAATACTCTCGCCATCCATAGAAGTTTCATTAAACTCAAGATATATCTAGTGTTGTCACAATACTGGAATTTCTAACTTCAATACAATACCTTGAAAACTATCCACATTCGATATCATGTCTGCCCTATTCCAGGGTTCAAACCCCACTCTGGGTTTGAACCAGAAACCCTCTTGCTGTGAGACAAACCACTGCACCACCATGTCATGTGTATTTTCTCCAGGTACTCCGGCTTCCTCCCACAGTCCAAAGACATGCAGGTTAATTGGTGACTCTAAATTGTCCGTAG
>JAPZEB010000002.1:28127387-28143889 GCA_029783705.1 Chaetodon striatus | reverse complement strand
TATATATAATCACCAAAAATACTCCTTTTATCATAACCAGAAACTGTAAAGACTGAAATTAATGTTGGATTTATACATTTTCAATGATCCTTGGACACATCATGTTCAAAGAATGCTTCCACCAGAAAAAAAGGGTATTGTCTTCAACTTTTGAAATCAAACATCAAAGGGTTTCAAAAACCTAATAACTTATTTATGGTGGAGAGAGGGTCATGCACTTTCTGCCAGTCACTCAAGGAGGCTCAAGGAAAAGTATTTGTAGCTTTAGTGTAGAAAAAAAAAAACCATAGTCACACCCCAGCCACCTCCTTCCTCTGATAAGTAAAGAACAGTCAAAAACAGTCACAAAAATATAGCCTTGATTTTTTATTTTTTGTTAATTTTGTTTTAATTGGGGTTCAAGGTGTACGGGTGGGGTGTTAGGATAAGGTAGTGTTTTGATATTCTGCTCTACCACACCACAAAGAGGGTGGGGAGGAAAAAAAAAAACCCAACTGGAACATTTACTTTCGATTTGATATTTGAACAATACAGGTTCCCATTTTTAAAAAATTATTATTTATTAATTTATTACTGCATTATATATTCTCCTTTTTTTAAACTGACAGTGTATTTTATGTGTCTCAGTGTTGCTGGTTATTGTAATTGTTTATTGTCTTTTGCTGTTTTTATGTGGAATAGCCCAGAGATCACAAAATTTCATTGTACTGAAATGACAATAAAGGCATTGGATTGAACTGAATTGAATAAAAATAAAATAAAATAAAATGTAAAAAAAAAGAATAAAATAAGATAAAATAAGATAAAATGAAAATAAAATAAAATAAAGAGCCCTTTTAGCTGGATGTTTAAAGAAGTAAGATTCCAAATCGGTCCAAAAACTTTTTGGATATTTCACGTTTTAAAAGTTTTTTTGATGCATCTCCAATCTTAAACGTTTCACTTGACCGTTCAGGTTGATGCTGTACTATCCCTGACACCACCTCCAGTCAGTGCTGCGTTACCGTTTTCCGCCACACGATGGCGCCATTTCACCCGAGCAGGGTCGAAAACAGACCGCCACGCCTGTAGGCGGACCAGCACCGTCGTAGCCTGCATCGTCAGACCAGACATTGGATACAGACAACAACAGTGACAGATCAAGACCGCATTTCTGTTTGCAACCAGCTATGGGTGTAGTCTGAAAAGTGGATACAGTAGCGCACCGCAATATACCTCGAAGTTTTATCCTCATGAAGGAGCTCCGTCCTGGCTGAGTTTGGGAGATGGGAGTACTCAACATTGCAGACCAGGTACGCTGAAAGAAAGCGCTCCGTGTTTGTGCTGTGGCGCAGTCTATTTGCTGGGATTGCCCTGCTCTTGTGCGCAGCATACTACGTCTTATCCGCGGAGCGAGTTGTTTCGTTTTTAGCTAATTGGTAGTGCAAGTTTATGGATAGCGGGATCATAATGGTACAATTCCCGGTGGTTACCGGTGCTTGGTGTTTCTATGTTAACATATGTGGTGTTGGTGCTCTGGTCTAGGCCCCGCTCTGGGTCGGGGCCAGCTCTGGAGCAGAATTAGCCACCGAGAGCCTTTTGGCTAGCTGACGTATGTAGAGAGACAAGGGCCTGTAGGCCTCAGCCAGGGCTCTGTGTATTTGCTGGAGGGATACAAGACTCGCACTCGGTGACTTAACGCTACAGTAAACACGTTAAATACAACATTAAACACCACGATAGCGCATTTAACCATTTAACTGAATATGTATTTGCTTTTATGAAAACGTGAACTGCACAGAGAAATCATAATGTGATGGAGAAACACGAATCGTTGCACCGGATCAACGTTCACGTAATTGCATTCAACGTAACTTAGCAGGTATTTTCTGTGTTGCAGCCTCCTCTGGTCCAGGCCATCTTCAATCGTAATGCTGAAGAAGTTCAACTATTATTGCACAAAAAGGAGGATGTCAATGCACTGGTATGTGTGATGTACTTTCAGTTTTCATTGCAAACGGGTTCATGTTGTTAAGGACCTGGGCCCTGCAAAATACATACGTTGAACATGAGGATTGTATGTCAAATTTCCCATTATTGATTATATCTTTATCCAAAAGGACCAAGAGCGCCGTACGCCACTTCATGCTGCTGCCTGTGTGGGTGACGTCCATATAATGGACCTCCTCATTGAATCAGGTGAGTGAGCAGTTTGTATCACTGATACATGGCGGTGTGTTAAGAATTTGGGGTCCTCTGTGTTGGTTAAATGTGGTGCATACTTTACCCTTTGTCATCACCCCAACAAACATCCCCCCAATGTCAGGACACTGTGCTTTTGTTTTCCTCTTTTCACCTTAAACATCCTTGTTATCCCCTAACATTAATTTGTCTGTGTTTGCCAGGTGCCACTGTAAATGCTAAAGACCATGTATGGTTGACCCCGTTGCACAGGGCGGCTGCTTCCAGGAATGAAGTAAGCAATAAACTCATATCCTTTTGCCATTTCGAGGAGTCCAATTATCTCTCAGTCAGATGACTTCATCCCCTAATTCCATTATGTATTCAGCCACAGCGATTATAGACCTCATTAGGATTTATGCACCAAAATATTGTGCTGACTGAAGGAAACGCAGCAAACTGCAGATATGATATACGCTTTAAGCTCTTGTGATTGCTTCTCTCTCCCCAGAGGGCAGTGGGTCTGCTGCTGAGGCGTGGAGCAGAGGCAAATGCACGAGACAAGTTCTGGCAGACACCACTGCATGTGGCTGCTGCCAACCGTGCCACACGCTGCGCAGAGGCCCTGCTGACCCAGCTGAGCAACCTGAACATGGCAGATCGCACCGGCAGAACTGCCCTGCACCATGCAGCTCAGAGTGGGTTCCAGGAGGTGAGTTATTGGCTTCTGTTTTTGAGATCTTTTAAAATAAAGACATCATATGAGTGTTTTTTTTTTTTCTACAATTTTATCTATGTGTCTTTCAGATGGTGAAGCTGCTGCTGAACAAAGGGGCCAACCTGAGTGCCATCGATAAGAAGGAAAGACAGCCTATCCATTGTGCTGCTTACTTGGGTAAGCAAAGTTTCACTTTCTTGCCAGTGCGGCACAGCACACATTTTCATTGTCTAATAGCAGTAAATGCTCCTATTGTTCATGACGAGTGTCACTCAGATGAGGAGCAGTAACATTGCCAAGTCCTTACGTCATTATCTGGTGGTAAAAGACACCACAATCACTGAATGAACCAATTGTTGTGTGTCATGTACTCAAACCTCTCTGTTCGTGGCCATTATCGATTTGACTCTGTGAAATTAAACAGAACTCGTGTTAGAGATAATACTAAAATGTTTTTTTTGTGATTCCTGTAGGGCATTCAGAGGTTGTGAAGTTGCTGGTGTCCCGCAGTGCAGACAAGAGCTGCAAGGATAAGCAGGGCTACACACCTCTCCATGCTGCTGCTGCAAGTGGTCACATTGAAATTGTAAAGTACCTACTGAGGATGGGGACAGAGGTGAGTGATTTAACCTTCGTTTATATTGATTTTTAAACCTGCCAAATTATACTTTTGTACTGTCTGTTTTATTAAATGTCTCTTATCATCTGGTGTATTCCAGTAGGCTCTGTCTGATGTTGTGTCATGTTTGTGTCTCACTGTCAGATTGATGAGCCCAATGGCTTTGGAAACACTGCGCTCCATGTGGCTTGCTACATGGGTCAGGAGGCTGTGGCTACAGAGCTGGTGAACCATGGAGCTAATGTTAATCAGCCCAACAAGTGCGGCTACACCCCTCTGCACCTGGCTGCCGTCTCCACCAACGGTGCCCTCTGTCTGGAGTTGCTGGTCAACAACGGGGCAGATGTCAACCAGCAGGTATGAAATGCACCAAAGTCTCAATTGAAAATGACAGTACAGTTGACTCTGCTTACTGTGCCTTATTTGTTTGTAATTAGTAATTACGTAATTTGGTGATAACAAAGTGTTAATTGTATTTTCTGTTGCCCTAAAAGTACAGATGTGTTAGGCATGTCATGATACCAGTAATTCAGTAGTTGATACCAATGCCAGTGAAATCCCACGATTCTCCTTACCCATTTCCATCCCACAGTAAAAATCAAAAACAAAACTATAAATGCCGTGTATTCCTTCATTAACAACCATTTATGTTAAATTAATTTAAAATCTTACTATTAATCCCTGATGATTTACCTCAAATGTAAAGTATGAAGCAATGTAGGTTCATGAGATTTTGTTTGCGAGGAAACGTATCAATTTATAGCCTACAGTATATTAAAATATTCTTCTTCCATTGTTGTTGTTGAGCATTTGTTCATGTAAGATGTTACGGTTGGTCTTTGTGGTAAGCTCTATGTTACACCCCGCCACTGTGATTGGACAGTGAAGAGTGCAGCATTTACCCAAAGTTAAACAATTTACAACTCTAGGAGACCAGAAAAAAAACCTAACACGTCATGAACGGTGCAGAATAGATGCTCAGCACCTCGTCACACTGCTGCCATTTGTAGTGTTGTTTAAAAAACGCAACGCTCCCATTGCAAAGCGCTAACAAAATACGCTGGCCTCAGGAAAAGACGCTCTTCTTTTCGAGGAGTTTAGGTGGAGCTATATTTTCAGTTGCACTTGCTGTCGCCTTCCACAGTTGTTGTTCTGTGTTTGTGTTTGTTCTTCTTCCTTTGGCATTTAACATATGGCTACAACACTTGTCGGTGTACACGCTGTCCCGTCAGGTCTGGAAGAATTGCGTCCCCGGTATCTATGGTACAGGAAAAAAACGAGTACTGTCACAATCTCAGAATTTTGGTATAATTTGGTACTGAAGTATCGGTTCTTATGACATCCCTAGATGTTGTAGTGTAATACAGTTAATATTGTTAGGCCGTATCCAAAGATGAAACTCATTTGGACATAGTTTACTTTTTATTAAAGTAGATTTCAAATTAGAGACGTAACTAAAGGTGTGTGTGTTTGGATTGTAGCTCTAGTCCAAAGTAATTCATGTATGGGGATACATGGAGATGATACACAATCTGCTTCTGCCTACAGAAACAGTTTTTCTGTTTTTCGTAGGGGTGGAGAGTTATCGCACACATGCATTTAGCTGCTAGAAATGACATCATTGCCTTAGTATGTGTGAAAGGGGAGTGCATGAGAGAGAAGAGATCCTGAAAAATCTAAGGATTCATATGTTATTGATCATTCTTCTCTTTATAGCTTACAAGATCTGAAAAATTATGCTGTTGCCCAATTTCAATGATACTTTTACAAAAAAAACAAACATTGGTTAGAACATAAGAATCAGTGAGAGAGCTGTCACTTTAAAAAAAATTACGTTTCAATTAATGGCAGATAATAAGAGGGGAAACTACATGTTAGCTGCCTCTGCCCTCAGAAACACTGCATTGAACATGTAAAAACCTGCATATTTTAGCCTTAATTTTAAGCTGGAGATGCTCAGTAGTCAAACCAGGCATGTTCACTCCGGTTTTAGCAGCATTGTAAAGCTTGCTCAAAAAATCTCCATAATCAGTGAATTGTAATGATCTGGGAGCAATACTCAAGATGAAAAAATATGATTTCTGTTTTTCAGAGCAAAGAAGGGAAGAGCCCCCTGCACATGGCAGCCATTCATGGACGCTTCACACGCTCTCAGATCCTCATCCAAAATGGTAACTGTGACCGTGCTGTCTGACTGATCTGAAAGAAAATGTTGGTCCTGGCTTTTCTCTCCTCCAGGGCTTAAAGTACTTTCTGTTCTGTGTGTACGCACTACAGTACCTGCACCATTTTTTTGTATTGCACCATTTTGTGTAGGCTGTTTTTCCTTCTTCCTCAGCACTTCCGCCACAGCTGCAGCTGGATCAGACAGAAATTAAAGTAATATAAAGTGAAACTGCTTAAAATTTTCTATTGTCATAGAGGGATTTTGAGCAGCTTTTCAGCAAACCTAATATGGATTATATATATATATCTTGTATTTTATTAGGTCTTCTTTGGTGACATCACACTTATTCTATGATATGTAATAATTCCCATAACACGCAGCACACAGGACACACCTCTTCTTATGGGATTTTAGTGCTTTTCCTATTTCTGTTTATATGTCTATGGTAAATTCCTGATTTTTATCTTAATAACTTTCATGTAATGTGACCGTGTGAGTCAAATTAAATATCAAAATGTATCACTACTCTGGACACAGGTCATATCTCTTAATGTGATTTTAGTGCTTCCTCTATGTTATAAAAAAATCTTTTTTTTTTATTATTTGTTTATACAGCTACACAGCTACACTTAAGTTATCATCTTCTTCTTATTATAATAGCTTTCAGTGATGTTTGAATATGAACGAAGCCAAATGTGACATTACACAGAGGTTATTAGAAAAAAACTGCCATTATTTTCTGTTGAAATTTTTATATGAAAGTTTTAAAATGATTGAACTACACATTTTTAATAAAGATAAGTATGCTACATGAGATTATTTTCATAAATCTTTATAAATCATATTTTTATTTAATGTAGGAAAGTCAGAATGACACCATTGAAATAAACATTGTGTTATTTAAATATTATTACTTTGATGATCCCTGAGTCAGCCCACGCCCTCCCACTGCAAACAGCAGGTGAATCTGAATAAAGATGCTGCTGGGTTGGGAGTTAATATCTTTTGAATATCCAGCGTAATACAAACCTCACAGCGGTTTGGTGGCGGCAGCTGGCTTGACCACAGTGATCAGTGCTGCTGTTGCTCACTTGTCCGTCTGGGCACTGTCAGTGTCCTCCTTTTCACACCGTGACGTTATCAGTTTTGGATTTGTTAATCAGTGCCTTTAGAAAATGGACGTGTGGCATGAGAGTGTTTAAAAAAAGAGTCAAAGGCTTGAGAGTTGGCAGCTGCACCAAGTTACATGCGCTGTTGCATGTTTAGCCGAGAATTTCGTAAACAGCTCCTATTTTACGTGCACTACTGTGCATGTTATCGTGGTTTTTGAAGCTCTGCTCTTTCTAATGGGTCTTTTTATCCACTCTCTCCTCTCTGGTTTCCATCAGGTGGGGAAATTGATTGTGTGGATAAGTATGGCAATACTCCTCTCCACGTTGCTGCTAAGTACGGCCATGAACTGCTGATCAGCACTCTGATGACCAACGGAGCAGACACGGCCAGGTATCGGAAATGCTTTTAGTGGTATAACTGACATGTATAGCTGTGCTATGAGGTTGTAAAAACGCAGTTAAGCGCAGCCATCAATACATAGAAGCATTAATGCGTATGTCTCGTGCTATGAAACAGTTGGGTTAAATGGGGTTACATTATTACCATTGACTGTGTCATCTCTAAGATGTTCCCTGTTTGTTTCTTCCAGACGTGGGATCCATGGAATGTTCCCCTTGCACTTAGCTGTGCTGTACGGGTTTTCAGACTGTTGTCGCAAGTTACTCTCCTCAGGTTCGTCTTTGGTCCATTAACGTGTGCATGCTGATTAATCTTCGATCTCTATGTTTGTATCTATACACTCGGACATAGCTGTGACCGGCAGCTGTTTGTTTATTACCCCACAGGTCAGCTGTATAGTATAGTTTCATCCATGAGTAAGGAGCATGTACTTTCGGCTGGGTTTGACATAAACACCCCTGACAACTTTGGGAGGACCTGTCTACACGCTGCTGCCTCTGGAGGGTAAGACGCAGAATCTGCTTTGTCACTGGAATCATTAGATGACCCAAAATGTTCTCGTATCACATGTCGTCTTTAACTTAATTTCCCTCTTCTTTCTTTACAGAAATGTTGAATGTCTGAACTTGCTCTTAAGTAGCGGTACCGACTTGAATAAGAGGGACATAGTGGGAAGGTGAGTCTCCCCACAACTGTGTTTTTCAATTTGCTAACAGTATTTCAACTGCCAACTAATACATCAAACTATTCTGAGTGACTGTATTCTCTCCGCCTGCATCCTCTCCGTAGGACACCGTTGCACTATGCGGCTGCTAATGGGAGGTACCAGTGCACTGTGACCCTGGTGAGCGCTGGCGCTGAGGTCAACGAGCCTGACCAGACAGGCTGTACTCCCCTGCACTACTCTGCCGCCTCCCAAGCCTTCAGCAGGTTTGAAAACTTGTTTCTCTCCTTCTGTGTTCTCACTGAAACACCAGAAGCAACACAAGCCACCAAATTCTGTTCAAGCCTGGCAGAAAATCAACTCTTGTTCCAGGACACTGATTGACTGATGAAACTGTCAAATTGGCAGGTGGATTATGAAATTTAAACAGTTGGTGAACAAAAAGTATTTTGTTTGTTGACCTTATCCTTCTCAGCTTTTTGTGTTTTCTCTCATTACTCATACTTATTCAGCTCAAGCTGTTTACTGAAAATTTGGTTTCATAGTCTGATTGCATTCACTTTTGAGCAACAGGGATGTCACGAGAACCAGCAATTTAGTACCAGGTTGATGCCAAAATAATGAAAACGTGATGGTGCTCATTTTTCTCTAGTGCCTTAGGTTTTGGGGGATGCAATGAGGGTGTCTGCAGTCTTAAAATGTCTTAAATAAAATTTGAAATAGTAGGCCTTCAAAGTCATTAAATAGTCTTAGATTTAAATTTGAAAGGGCTCAATTGCCACAAACCCTTTATCTAATTTCATTTATCAATCTTGTAATTTATTTTTGTCAAAACGAGTCAAGCATCTGCCTTAAAGTCCGTATTTCTAACGTTACAAATCTTTAAACCTAACTCTAAACTAAATACTGTCTTTTTTTTATACTTCACTCACCTGTTGGCGAAATGTAGGTTACCCTAATTCATTCAAATAACCATGTTCCTAAGGGATGCATGATAATATCAGCACGTCATCGGTGTCTGCAGATATTGGCTTTTAAATGAACCATCAGAATCGGCTAACATGCTTTTTCTTAATTTGCACTATGCATCAATGTTACACACATTGAAAAGCATTGTATTTTATGTCTCCATCTGCTGGTGGGCCATCATGATAAGAATATGCATGCATAATATGATGCTAATTCCACTACAGAAGAGACTTAATGATCACTAAAATTGTGTGGAGAAAAAAGTGATATTGATATTGGTTACGGGTCAAATGAGTTGTTACATATATCATGTTTTGGATATCAGCATAAACTCCAATATCACATGTCCCCAATAATCCAATGTAAAACCTACCTCTGCATGGGACCTCTCATGTACTAACTACCATCGTACTAACTTGCAGTGCTTGAATGAGAAAAAGATGATTTGTCTATAAATCAGACTTAACTTTGGTTTAAAATTATTTTGAAAAGATCTTATAAAGCATTAAATTAAAGTGTCAGATACAGTGTAGACACCCTGTATGCAATTTATCCGGACCTGACAGGGCAGCATATACGCCTGCAAGCGCTCTCGTCGTTGACACAGTTAACTTGTTTACTATATTATGGGAATGTCACTGCCACTGAATGGAAATGGTGGAATTTAACTGGTTTTGGTATCCACAACTGAATTCCTGGGATCGTGACACACCTGCCGAGTAACAACTAGCTTTCTTAGATGGCCATGTAACTATCTAAATAATACACAAAGGAATATGTGGTTTTGCAGTGATGTGTATGTTGTGCTGACCCCAAGGATGTTTATTAAATAAAAGTATTTGTGGTTCTTTTCAGAGTTGATCGTCATTTTTCTGGGAACCATCAGAATGATGAGGATGAGGCGAAGGAGTCGTACTTGTGAGTTGTTGTTTTCTTATATTTCCTCTAGTGCATCAGACCATAACTAATGTGATCAAGGCTTTAACTTCAATAAACTGACACTAAGTGTGTTAGGAGAAAACGTTTGTGCCTGAAGGCCCCTGAATTAAATGTGTCTGTTCTTTATCCCTCTCCACACTTTGTGTCATCCTTTATCAACAGCTGCTTGGAGCATCTTTTGGACAATGGTGCTGATCCATCGATGGTCAACTCAAAGGGTTACAGTGCTGTTCACTATGCAGCTTACCATGGCAACAAACAGAACCTGGAGCTGGTGGGTTTTTCTTGTTTGTTTTTTTTTGTTTGTTTGTTTATTTCGATCTAATAACCACACCACAACTTAACTTAGCACATGCATTAATCAGTCATGTCGCACATTACATGCATTCATGCACATATTCCACTCAAGGGCCCAGTTGTTGAGAAGTAATCTGATAAGATTTTATTTATCTGAGTGTATGAAGTCTAGAAAATGGGTTGAAATCAGATTAGATCATGTACTCCAGTTTTTAATCTGGGTCAAACCTGTAGTATGAGTTATTCAAAACTCGTTAGGGATGGGCGCTATGGCCCTAAATTAAAATGAGGACATTTCAGGGTGTTTTTGCAATAATTATATTCATGAGTGTATGACAAAATGCTGAGAAATAAATTTATTATTAATTTCAAGAACATACATTTGCAGAAAAAGTGTTAAAATGTATATGTCAGCATAAACAAAAGTTTGCCTTCAAAATCTGGTCCATGGTTGATGTAAGACCTTCCTAGATCAGCACCTATATTTATTCTGTGCTCTCGCTGACTGGAACATGTTTCCAGAAGTGTTGTTTTGCCAAAAGGATTAGCTAACAGGATCATTGCTGCAGGCTGTGCATGATGAAAAGTGTTCAGAAATAGCTTTTGAATAATATTAATATGTGTAGCATGTTGTGCTTTACTGTTTTTCATCAGTAAATTGAATTAAATCCACTGTTACGGTCTTTTTTTTTTCCCAGCTCCTGGAGATGTCCTTCAATGCACTAGGAGACATAGAGAGCAGTATTCCAGTCAGTCCTCTGCATCTTGCTGTAAGTGTTTCACATTTAACTTACTGTCTGGGTGGACACTGATTATAATGAACCTCTTAATTTTGAGACCTTACAAAGTTGTGACTGCTCCCCTCTGCTCTCTCAGGCTGATAAGGGCCACTGGCAGGCGCTGCGTGTGCTGACAGAGACAGCAGCCTATGTGGACATGCAGGATGCTGCAGGGCGTTCTGTGCTCTACTTGGCTGCCCAGAAAGGCTACGCCCGCTGTGTGGAGGTGCTGTTGGCTCAGGGGGCCTCCTGTCTCCTCAATGACAACCGCCTCATGTGGACTCCAATTCATGTTGCAGGTATACTGCTCTCTGCTTGAAGATTTCATGGCATAGCATTGTTTCTGATTGTTACAACTTTGAAGAGCGCAAATTTTATGTTACAGGGAATAAACGTATATGTTCATTTTAATTTTCTTTCCTGTGCATTTTTCATACCAGCTTCCAATGGTCACTCAGACTGCCTGCGCATGATGATTGATTATGGGGAGGAGGGGGATCTCACCAACGTTGCAGACAAATTTGGCCAGTGAGTTTTCTTTGAAAAGCAGCACTTCATTTCGTACATTCAACCTTCAGACCAGTTTAATGCCTAAAGCTACTTTGACCAATGAGCATACAGTTCAAAAATACATATGTATTGTCACCTCTGTCCCTTTCAGGACCCCTTTGATGCTAGCTGTTCTGGGAGGTCACACTGACTGTGTTCACTTCCTGTTAGAGAAGGGTGCCTTGCCAGATGCAAAGGACAAGAGGGGCAGCACAGCTTTGCACAGAGGGGTAGGTCAAAAACTTGGTGGCCACATACTGCAGCAGAGCACCAGCTACACCACAAAATCTAAGTAACAATTTGGGATTGTAAACCAATACACTTTTTGTCAAATTCAGTGAATATCTCCTCACGGTCTGTTAGCTGTTTGTTCTGTGTGTTGGCTGAAAAAAAATCTGGTGTTCATACACTGTTATGGTTCTGTAAATAGGAAACAAAGTGGCTTGGACTAAGCCACACAACACTGTCTTGCTGTGCTCATGTACAGGACAGGGGAAATGGCATGGATGTATAAAGAGAAAGGCAGTGGGAGTGAGAGAAATGATAAAACTGAGCTTCTGAAAGGGCACTGAAGGGAGGTGGAGGTCTCCATGGGTCCAGTATGACTAAGCTTAACTCTCATGGACTTCATTCATTCCAAGATCCAACTGGACAAAGAAAATATTCAAAAATAGATTTACCGACTTGTTTTGCCAGGAATATGATGGACCTGACCTGATGCATGTCCGAGAGGACAAAAAATGTCGCTCTACTGCTAAAAATGTTTTTGTGTGACTGAACTCTGCTCTGATGGTGACTTGTCAAAATGGGCATGATTGGTTAGATCTGTTACACTCGCCACTATTCAGTCCTTAAGTTAATTTTATGGAAACTATGAACACCAAAGTATAATCTAGCAGGAAATACCAGCATCGTAGATGAGAGATGAAAATAATTACAGAAGTTTAGATAATATAGTTAAATGGTTACCTGGCTCATGATAAAGTTAAGCTGAATCCAGTGGTGTTGGCACATTCCCCTGTCAGCAAGAGAGTAAAGTATTAACTGAAGAGTGATGGTTAAGGCTCTTTTTAAAGTCTCATTGGCACCATCTGTCAAGGAGTTGTAAGAAACTGTAAAACAGAGCTCAGGCATACCAAGAGGCCAGTTTCCTGGACAGGTATTTATCTCTGTCATGGATTTAAATAAAAATCAAGTGAAATATCTTTTGAATAACTTAAATAAGATCTAGCCAATATCTAAGTGCTGCTATGATCCAGAAGTAGAATACATAACAGAGAAGAAGTTATAATTGTAATTTCTCTGTTCAAGTTGTTGTTTTTTTATTGAAGAGTTAATTACAAGCAGACAACCAATTACCAGAAAAAAAAGTACAGCCAAATACAGCCATCTGTTTATTTGTCAATTCCAAAAAATGTGGCCGTGACTGTCACACATATGGGATCCATTTTGACCATAACTTTGTAAATCTATTCATTCATAGACGAAGTGAGAAGGGAATTTTTTCCATTATGTGTATGTCATTAATTACATCTGTCCATTCTTTTATTGGTGGGGGAGTCAGTGTCTTGTGATGGTTTTCTTGCCAGCGGGTATTAGAACACAGAATAAGTATTTGTTAAAATGTCCAGGTTGAAAGTCTGCTTCTCCTAAAATAAAAGTATTAAGTAGGAAAGGTATTTTTTTAATGGTAAAAACATGCCCCAAAGTTGTCGTTTTTATCAGTGGAGGTTGTCTCATCACCATTTGCCGGTCTTTGTTCAGGCGGTGTTGGGCCATGATGACTGTGTGACAGCCCTGCTGGAGCACAAAGCTTCTGCACTGTGTCGGGACGTCCAGGGTAGGACACCGCTGCACTACGCTGCATCCAGAGGCCACACGGAGATCCTGGCCAGTCTGGTGCAGGCCGCCATGGCAACAGACCCACAAGATAAACTGCTGGACAACAAACAATACACCCCATTACACTGGGCTGCTTACAAAGGTTTGCTTAGTTTGATCGACTGGAAACGGCTAATCCCCAGTTGTTGTAATTAGTGACTGTAACATCTGTTGTCTGTAATGCTGACTGTGTTTGTTCTCAGGGCATGAAGACTGTTTGGAGGTTTTACTTGAATTCAAAACATTTATCCATGAAGAGGGAAACCCTTTCACCCCCCTGCACTGTGCTCTGTGAGTATGAATATGCTCCTGTCTTGTCTCTTACTGTGTAACACTAATTAGTCAGAAAAAAGCAGCACGGTTTGTAGATTCAGATAAAATCATCAGTTCATTAACTCCAGCGTCATGTTTGTAGGATGAATGGCCACAGCGGTGCTGCAGAGAGGCTGCTGGAGTCTGCTGGGGTCCACATGATTAACACCAGAGATGCCAAAGGAAGGTGAGACTGACGAACAAAACACTAAACTTGTTTACTTTGGTACACCTGTGATTCAAAAAGAGAGTAGACACTTAAGAAATAATACTGTTAAGCTGATATAAATATAATTATAATTTTCATAGAAGTGGTGGTGACACTTAAACCTCTCCCTTCCCGTGTTTTATAAAGTACACGGTCATGAAGGCATAGTGCTTCCTACTTAAAGCCTTTCACAGCCCCTAAAGCTGCAACTCTGATCAGGAATAGCAGTTTTTCTCCTAAAATTATACAGCCCTGGCAGGCCAAAATAAAGTTACTGCCAAAAATAATGCCATATTCTGCAGCTGACCAAGTTTCTGTACTTAGTTCACGTTTGTAATAACAACAGGATAGTCAAGTGTCTGTAATCTAAAGAGCTTAAGTCAGTTTAACAGGTGACCTGAGGATAACGTTGTCGATAGGCAGCTGGTCACGAAGAGGCTCAACAGTGAATGACAAACCATTGGGTTTGATGTTTGTGTGTTTTAGCTGAAATATATAAGAGAATATTTGGTTAAAACAGATCAGTGATGCTGCTTTGCTGTCACTATTCTCGTGATAATGAAAACTCAGCTGCAAGGATTTTCTACTGGTGTCCTTTCCCCACTGTTTTGGATGAAGGAAATAACAGGATTAACAGAAACCAGCTTTTAAGTGACATGTTTAATTTAAAATAAGTGCTGTGGGGTGCCCAGTAGTCCATCAGGTAAAGCTCATGCCATGAAGACAGCGGCAGAGGTTTGTGTCTGGCCAAGGCCCTTTGCTGCATGTCATTCCCTGTCTTTTCCCTGCTTTTTTAAAAAGATCTAACACAAAAAAGTGCTGTCAAATTAATGCAGAAGATAAGAGTGATTTTTGTTTATTAAAAAAACTAGTAAATACTGCTAAATATTTGTTAAAGTCAACTAACTGTTAGATATACTAAGTTGTTTGGATTGTCTCTGTCTTTGCCTGCAGGACCCCACTGCATGCTGCTGCATTTGCTGAGGATGTTGCGGGACTTCAGCTGGTGCTTCGCCATGGGACAGAGATCAATGCAGTGGACAACAGTGGACGCTCTGCTCTGATGGTAGCTGCTGACAAGGGACACAGTGGCACCGTGGGTAAGTCTTTAACCTCCTGTGGGATTAAGAGCTTGTTGTTTCTCACACTCCAGGCATGAACAGGTCTGTTGGGCATCTCTGAGGATAATTGCCAGATCAGGACATGTGCAAGGAATAAATGTCTTTGTGTCTCTATGTCGTCCAGCCATCCTCCTTCACCGGGCCAAGGCTGACCTGACACTGCTGGATGAGAACAAGAACACTGCCCTGCACCTGGCCTGCAGCAAGGTACACAAAGAGCTCCACTGTGGTGTTCTGAGCAATAACACCTGAACGTAATGCTAGAACTGCTTTTTTGAGTACAAAGCAACTCTGATAAACAGAAACCCACACACACTGTTTCACATGTCTTTTGTTTTCTCCCCCAGGCTCATGAGATGTGTGCCCTGCTGATTCTGGGGGAGATCCACAGTCCCACACTTATAAATGCCACCAACAGCGCTCTGCAAATGTGAGAAGCTACTGATGTTTTTATATCAACAAAACAGGGCAAAGAACACATTTCTACAAAAGCACTTTTAGGACAGTAGCCTTGGAATACTGTGTAGGCCATGTTTGTCCTGCTGGTGTGTTAATCATTCCTCTATTTTACATCACATCTGAGGCTGGGGTGTTTTGGGTATTCTTCACATGTTCTATTGTTAAATTGCAAAGTAGTTGATGAATAGTGGATTGGCCAGCTGTCTCTCACACTCTCCCCTGTTCTCCTCCAGGCCCCTCCATCTTGCAGCACGTAATGGCCTGGCTACGGTGGTGCAGGCACTGCTGAGTAGAGGAGCCACTGTGCTGGCTGTGGATGAGGAAGGTGAGGCCTTTTCACGCTTTGTTATCCATCCAGTCTGATTACAGATAAAATGCTGCTTTACATTGTAGTGATACAGAGTTTAGATTTTTTAAAACAATCTTACAACTTTTATAATGTTGTAGCTCTTGTGCACTACGTTATGTGGGCTTTTCTGCTCTCTGCTCCACAACACACCAGTTTTAGATTACACCCATGAAGGCAGCTAACAAGCTCTGTAGACATCACACTGATATACTGTCACCTTTATAAAAGTATAAGGTGTCTGAAATCAGAGACTTATTAACACCAATGATGCCCATTGAACTTAATTTTTTTAGCTGTCACTCGAGATCACCCTGAGTTACCTCACATTGTTTCAGTCGAATCCCCGCACCTTTTTTTTTTCTTTAATCTATTATATTGTAGACAGGGGAATGCTGGAGCAGCAGCATGGCAGGCCGTTAACTTTACAGAGTCTTGTCTAACACCAAAAATAACTGTCATGGAAGTAGAGAAGGGTAAAAAGAAACAGAGGGCAGTGCAACTCGTGTCTGTTGGTTGATCTAAAGCTCTCAGCGCCTGGGCTGACTCTGCTAAAAGTACTTCAAAACCAGACGCTCGTACAGCCTCTTCTATTGCCATCCAGAGTGATCGAGTGCTCTGCTGTCAGTAGTTGGCAGGAGAGACGCTCTGTAGTGTATTATAATTTTACTGCTACATAAAACTAAAAAGTCACAGATGATGAACAAAGGCATTCAAACCTGGGTTTCACATTTAAAGCAAGAGACTACAGGGTGTCTGCAGGTCCTTTTAAAGTTTTAAAATATCTTAAATTCAGTTTCAT
>JAPZEB010000002.1:28096144-28108441 GCA_029783705.1 Chaetodon striatus | reverse complement strand
TGAAGTTCATCGCAGGAAGAAAATTGATTTTGTGTTTTCTTTGTTGCCTCAGTTGTAAATATAGTCTGTATGTTGAGTCCACGTGAAGTGTTAAATTTGAAGTTTAACATCTGGGATTTAACTATGTATAATGAGTTTTATTTGACAAATCATGATGGTTCACTTGAGATTTTAGGTGATCCTTAACGTCTTTCAGATTATCGGAAAATATAGACATCGATCTTCTCGTTCTTTACAGTTAGCCAACATCTGTTCACTGACATGTCACTACAAATCATAGCTCGGAGATTGTAAAAAATATTTGTAAAGTCACTCTTATGGCTTTTGAGAGGTAAAATGTTCACCATTAGTCACTTAGTGCTGTAGTAAGACAAACAAGACTTCAAACGTCCGGAAGTGCAGTAAACAGATAAGTTTGGATTGTGCCCTTTATTATTTTCCCTGTTAATGTTTTTGTTTGTTTTGTGTCTGTTATGTACCGTGTTGTACAGACAAGAAAGTAATAAAAAATGTCAAACTTCATCCCAAAAGAATGTATCATCTCACTGGGATTACAAGATTTTATATTTAGCATTTTAATTAGGAAAAAATGCAGTTCCTTATTTTACCACACCATGTCATCAGAGATCTGCAGGGAGGTACATTTCTTGAGGGCACATCAGCTGAACACATTATGTAAAAACCTTCGTCAAGAGAAAGTGATTGCTGCTTTTAAGAAACCAGGGCAGTGAGGAGGAGATGTGGGATGTGAAATGCTGTCGATCCAGGTTAAGAAAATTAGGAGGAAAGTTTAACCACAAAACTGTGACTGCACTGACCTGACTCACTCTCCTTTTCTCTGTCTAACCCAGACACCCACATGTTTTCCATGTCTGTTATCCTCCCTTGCCAGCCTCGTCCTCATTGTGGAGCCTAATCCCTTGCCATTGTGGTCACTGGAATGTGAAATCATGTGCTTTACCAAATACTGTGGCTCTGTTATTGTCTACACACATTATTATGTGATGTGGTTGGGTGCTGCAAGGCGTAGCCTACAGCAGTCCCCACACTAAGCCACATGTTAAATATGCTTCAGAATACGTTAGAGGATTTGTTTCAATGACCTTAAAACATTGCAAGCAGCACATTCATGTAAAATGTTATAATAAAACACGTGAGGCAGTTTGCGTGGTGGAGGAAGTATTCAGATCCCTAAGTAAAAGCAGCAATATCACACTGTAGAAGTACTCCATTAGTTTCAAGTTACCCATGTCATGCACAACAATCATAGTGAAGCAGTCATTGGCAATCTTCACACATGCACGAAATAGTGCAGACATTAAAGGGATAAAATATAACACACACAGACGCACACATACACAGTGTTGGGAAGTAGCTAAAGTTACCAAAAAATGTAATTTGGATCAGTGACAGTTACTGAGAAGCAATATGGTATTAAATTATAGTTATTAATCTTTTTTTTGCTCAAAGAAATGAATATATAGAATAAAAAACTCTGCTGCGTTGCATGTTTTTGCCGTGCAGGAATACTATCTTTTAGCATAGATTATTTCTGGAAAAGTTTCAGCTTCATGGCCCAGTTTGAAACATTTATTTAAAAAATGAATCAAGTGTAATACCTTGCAATGCTTTGATGGTGCAATTAAAACAGTAACATTTATGATAACATTTTTAAAAGAGTACCTAGTAATCTGTAATCTATAACATTTCGAAATGTATCTTCCCAACACTGGTGGTAGATGAAGGGCTTTATTTAGAGCATGTCTTAAGCAGAAGTATTAGTATAATACAATATGTAATAATGATGTTCTTGGGTTGTTAAAATTATATTTATTCTACTTGTATTTATAGCTGCCAAACAAAGGTAGTGGAGTAGAAAGTGGCCTATTGGATTGAAATACTCAATTACCGCACAAATACTTCAACTTCACCAAATACTCGGTTCTGATTGGCTGCAGGTGACCGTGAAACTCCTCAAATGTAGTTTAATCACATTAAATTAATGCGCAATGCCCATTAAAACCGCGAGTAACCATGGCAACACTACTGATGAAACCTTGCCGCGTGACACCTGGTGAGAAACCAGTTGAACGATTTAGCTAAGCTAACAAACTATCTTTGCTAAATGAACAGTTGCACCTTCATTTATTTTCCGTGTTTATTTATTTTGGTCAGTGATAAAGGCAACTAGCAGTAAACGCAAAAACATTGCTTGGCCAAGGTGTTGAGATATGAGAGAAAAATCGAGACAACTGGCTAGCTTAGCTAACCGACGTCATTACAGCAGGTAAGCTAACATCTTTGTGAGGCTTATTGTTTATTTTTGTTGACGTTACAAATAGTTTGCCAATTTTTAAGGTTCTTTATTACAGTGTTAAAGTTTATTGTCCAGTATATTGCAATGTATCTTGCTTTCATTTTTATTATGTCACCTTGTAGCATGTTTTCACCAAAATCGTGACGTTAGCCTAGCCTAGCATATAGGACATACATTAAAATAAAGTAAAAATGTAATTAGGTTTGGCATCATTTATGAAGCTTAATATAGCCGACATTCCAGTAAGTTAATACTTGCACAAAATACATCGTAAGGCTCCACGATGTTAATGGAGCTAATTGCTACAGTTATCAATTTCGTAAAAGCTTTCCTCAGAAAAAGCTTACAGCATATATTGCATTGATTTCCTTCGTTAAAATGGAGTGTCCTTACAGGTTACAGCTGCACGTTTTTAATGAGCATTACTTTGCAACTTTGCAGATGAATGCATGCCTGTGTGATGAGTGTGTATTGGTTAGCACAAAGGGCGCAGAGCAGCTGAGGCGGTGCTTGACAGGAGGGATCTGCTCACTCAGTCTCTGCTCTGCATTCACTGCCTCCACTGCGCGGACCTGCTGCTTCCATATAAAGTTAAAGGACACTTCTGAAAGCAGGGTTTTGACCGGTTGTCCGGCAGCATCACGACAATCTCACCACAGACGACCGACGGAGTGGCGACAGTAAGGTAATGGACTCTCACAAACAAACAGTAGGTCCGTACACGGCGTATTGATTTAAGTTTCAATGCAGCCCTGAACGGCTTTCAGCTGCATATGAACGACAATCAAAGACTACTGGATCATTTTCTGCCTGCTGTTTTCGTGCTGCTGTCAGAAAACTATTGTAGGGTCCAAGAAGGTGCATCTGGGAACCGATTGCTTTCAGCCCCATGCATGTGATTTTCTGTACAAGACAGAGTGCGGCGGATAGTCGTGAGTTAATAACAGAGTAATTCACTCAGTCGCACAGCAGCCAGGAGGGCAGACTGTTTGCTGTTCAATGCACGGTCCTCTGCCTTATTTTTGAAACTCTGCCTCATCATTTCAGTTCCCGTTGCAGTGTGTCATGACGGTTAATGTCAGGCAGCTTAAGTTACCTGCGGGGTTACCCTTAGTCTATTTACAGAACTGAGCAATACATCTGTCAAAGAGAAGAGACTTGTGAACATTCAAGAATGTCTTAAGTATTTGGGTTGCCATGTCTGGTAACTTGGCGTAAAGGACTCCACTATATGTTTTGTTTAAACTTGCCAACACATGCTACAGCTCAATATATTACTGGTGCCTGCAGAAAACAGGTTTACAGTGTAATTGCTCCATTTTGATAGGATCTTATCTGAGTTACACCCATCTTAGATAGTGTTTGTTGCTGGATATGGTGCTATTCCAGTGGGGACAGTGGAACCTCAGTCAAGATAGACATACAAACACCTCAGAGGGTTTTCACTGTGTTTTTGTCACTTGTGGGATAACAAAATCCTCCACAGTGTGAAGTAGATGATGGTGGGCGTTGGTGGGCACTGTCACTTCTGTGTGGTCATTGTTTACGCAAAGCTCCTCTTTCACTGTCATTTGACTGCAAATGGTGACTGTGACATTCAGTCCTGATGCTAACTGGCAAATCAAAGCATACAGGAAAGTCTCGATACTTAAGTCAGGTCTGCGTTTTTCCATTTTTTTGCCTGAACTCTCGGTTTCAAGGCTGTTTTATTTTCAGGTGGCACTTTCTCAGTTGAGTTGTGTGTTCATTTCAAGCAGGTTATTTAAAAGCAGGGGAGTCTCAGTGGTGTTCATCAGTCTCTAGCTGCAAGAGAGTTTTCAGGCACACACAATCAATACCGTTGTCAGGTCAATTGTCCCATCGTTAATGTTTACATCAAAGGCTAGAGGCTGTAAATGAAGTAGAATTTGACCCCTTTTGTGATCTGTGGTTTAATCTATGCATTTTAGCTGTTACTGTTTGGTGTAGCTAGTGTGACGAGAGAAATGGCATGGATACCTTTTGTTTACACGATATTTCACTTCTCTAAATACAATAATGCTGTCATCCATTTAGCTTTCACTTCTTCATTATATTATTCCCTGGCGTGTGCCTGAATCCTGTATAAGTAAGTGTGATTTTAACCCTTCTAGCTTTCATAAATAAAGTGTCATAAGTCAATGCGCTATTATCATGTCATTGGAAGTGATTAAAATATGACTTAGTGTGGTTCAAGTCTCAAATGCTCTAACCTATGACATCACTTATATTCACCCATTCAAATTTAAATTTTTTTTTTACATGAGCAATGGCAATCAAATATTTTTTCAGTCCTCTTTGAAGACCCCAGATCTCTGAATTACCGAGACGATAGTGGTGAATACTACGTGATTGCGTTTCAGATTGAATCATTTAAAAATGTGACACTTAATGTTGTTTCATTTTCATTTGTGGATAAATCTGTGGGCGAACCAGGCGAGACTCCCTGATAACGTACTACACTTACACCATAAAAGCAATGTGGCTGCTGTATGACAGCGTGCACTCTCACAAGTCTGGGCAGGTTTGAGGTTTTTTTTCCTCTGAGCACAGCATGGTGTTCTACAAGGCTGCCTCCACAAAAAAGCTATTATATAAGTCACATTCAAGTCTGAACCCAGAGTGATGGGCAGTCCTCAGTTTGAAGCCACAGAGCCTCGCCTACATTTTCCAAGAAATCTGTGATTCATACCGTGGTGAATGTCTTTTGTTTTTTTCTCTTTCGTGTTTTCGTCTCATTTACAATCCGCATTTATTGTGCTCAAGTTCCCCAGTGTTTCTACTAACTGGAGCCTGCTGTCATTTGCATGCCACTCAATTCCTCAGATATAACCATTCAGTAACAGACAAGGGGAAGCCCTGTTTTTGCAGAGCATGCTCATTGCTTTTGACCCTGCTTTTTGCATAAATTTCAAAACATTCATTCAACTGATAAATCTCACACCAGCTAGATTTTTTACCAAGGACCATGTATAAAAAAATTTAATCAAGAAATACATTAGCTACATCCTAGTCAGGGTGCTTTCAGTAGAGTCAACAACACATTTTCAGCACACAGCACAGTGATATGTACTTAACTGAACTAAAGTGAAAATGTAAAACAAAGAGGGGGAAGTAGTGGTTATGGGCTGTAGCTCTAGGGATATACAAATGTGAAGAAATGGCTTTTTTTCTCTGATAGTTCCACTAAGTCAAACATTACTGCTTGTTTGAAACTTCTGGCTCGGACTGCAAAGTGACCCCTGAGCAAACAATCCATTTATAGTAAGGGAGTATTCCCGTGTTCGTGCAATGAGTCACAGTAGCATCTGCATGCAGAATGCAATTTGGAGCGTGGCCTCTAGTTTTGAAGGCCAAACGAGGCTCATAGCGTGGGAGGAGGTGAAGCTGCAGGGGGAAGACTCACAGCCACTGACTAGGCTCCCCCTTCCCTGAACTGGCTGCAACCCTTTCTGCTTGTGCCTCCTCCTACCTGTTAGTCACCCGCGGCAGTACTCTGACGGAGAGCAGCTGATGGAGGGAAACACTTTCCATAGCAACGAAGCATGTCTGTCCTCCCCCTTCTGTTAACCTGATGCAATCTGTACACACTCCAGTGAAGAGAATTGTTGTAGTTTCAGGAGGAACACAAATGTTCAACATTAGATGTAGACTTCACTTTGTTCAAAGAGCCTACGCAGTGTTTTCCAACCACAGAATGACGGAGTCAATGGCTTGCACCCTGCAAGTGTTGCAAAACAGCAGATTTCCTTGACACAAGGCGTGGGCGTTATGACAGCTTGCACAAATATTAGCCTACATGGAAAAAGGTCGTCCCCAAGTGTACCTTGAAATGGTTCTTGTGAAGAGAGTGCGTTATGGTTGTTGACAGTTGTACGTCAAGACATTATGGGATCATAATTAACGCATGGCATGTGTGAAGGAAAATGCCAACTGAACCGCTCACTCTAATTCTCCAGTTATTTCACTGTGGGATTTTTTTTATAAAACAGTTTCTTTGGTATTTATCAGTTGAGTGGTCAGAAGTAAAGGCGAGTGTCAGGCTCTAAACAGAAGGTTTTTCAGAGGTTTGTGGGGGAGTAGATGTCGCTTTAACAAGCTGTCGCTACTCGGAAAACCACTTTAACATTTAAATTGTTCTTTACTGCTCATTGAAGAACCACTACTGGCCCCACGTAGAAACAGGAGGCTGTAGCTCTTGTGCATTGCCTCTGAACATGTGCTGCATCATTTATTCTGCACTGATTATATGGAGAGACATTTTGTTTAAACAGAATTATACCTCAGACTGTCTGTCAGTAGAGCGAACCAAAGTAAATCACACTGAATGATGGTTATGTGATTCCTGTTACCCCACATTTAAACCTTTCTCATGTCTACATGACAGAGCCTCTACCGTGTAAATGTTTATCTGAAGCAACATAAACAGTTCCCACATAAAGCATCTAACATTTAACCTTAGCCCAGTAGTGAAACCTTATTGAGAGCCAGCCCAGAAGCCGTTAGTCACATTGTCTGTATTAAGTCTTAACAAGCTTCAGACATTCCTCAAACCACCTGAAATATTTATACATGTTCCAGTAAGCTCAATTAGATGGTGCCTCGGATTTTCAAAACTCCATCCATGTTTGATAGCGTAGTATATTACACTATTCATCTCCGCTCCTCTAAGTGCAGGGAATGCCTCTTCCTGTGCTCTGTGTTCTGACTGGTCCCGATTCCCACTCTGCATCGTGCATGCAAATCATTATCTAATCAGGAAGTGAGGAATCAGATTACTCAGATAGGCTTGAGATCTTGTTGAACCAGACAATGATGATGATGATGACACTCAGTTGGTGAGGAGACAAAATAGACATGACGCTGCTCACGACATCACGCTTCTCTGGACAGCATAAAACAGAAAAGGAAAAACAACATTCAGGACTTATCTGAAGTAAGAAATGTGTTTGTGACTATTTTTAGTTTGTTTATTTTACAGTGTTTGAAGATTGGAGTCAGGAGTGTATTTTTAGAATAAAGAGTTTCAGGCTGTTATCAGGTGATCAGTAACAGATGTCTTTTCATGATTCCTTCATGTGTCACATCGCTGTTGATACAGACCCGGCCCACCTGATCGGCTGCATAAACAGAACTGCTAGGCAACGCCGCTGACCTTTCGAGGGAATTAAGTGAGGACAGTGTGAACCTTTCAGAGTCCAAAGACAGCAAATGGATACAAATCACATGTAAAGAGTGGGTGGTATTTCAGATTATTTCATTTCTTTTTCTCAGTAAGGTCTTTGTCCTTTAAGTACTCAGATTTTCTGTTAAGTGCAGGCAGCCATCACTGATACCTGCGCTGGCTGCACTTTAATGTGTGATAACACCTGTGGACGACAGTGTGAACAACACATTTACAGTGAGGTCCTATTCATCAGGCTGGACTGAAAACCACCACACAATCTTTTGTATGCTTCAGTTTTGTGTAGTTGATGATAGAATGGTCTTTAATATCAGAAGAGATAACAGGTTTAAAGCGGCCCATGTGGGTTTTTAACTCTACTAGACTGTTACGCCAGATTCAATATATTTATAATATGTTTAACATATTTATGCTACTATATTTTAAAATCTTTGCTGTTGCAATTTCTATAGTAAACAATCACATTGTTAAAACAATACTAAATTACCATTTGTACATCAGTTATTCGCCGCATGTTACCTTGAATTTGTGGGGAAAAGAATGTTTTTCAAGCATGCCCGCACAGTGAATGGAGAATCCAAAAAAGCCAAACACTTCATTAATTAAAGACATTGGGCTCCACATTAAACAACAGTAAAACTATATCCAAACTTCCGTTTTCAAGCACACAGCTTGTGCAATATAATCACGGTCTCATTTATTTAGAAATATGCTCAGCATTTCTCAAACATGTGCCTTTTAGCTAAAACATTACATTATAAAACACCTTAGCCAATGAGTAGCACCCTAGCTGTGTCAGCGTGGGTTTTCTCCAGGTACTCCAGCTTCCTCCCACAGTCCAAAGACATGCAGGTTAACTGCTGACTCTAAATTGTTCGTAGGTGTGAATGTGAGCTAAGTGGTTGTCTGTCTCTGTGTATCAGTCCTGTGATAGTCTGGCGACCTGTCCAGGGTGAACCCTGCCTCTCGCCCAGTGTCAGCTGGGATAGGCTCCAGCCCCCCACACGACCCCCAACAGCATACATGGTTACGGAAAATGAATGAATGAATATTCCTTTAAGTGGGGAATAGCCAGAATTTCTCCTGGATATTTGGTTTTCACCCAACATGTTGCTCTTTTTGGATATTTTTTTTCCCCCATACATCAATACTGCTGACCATTTTCCACAGCATGCTGTAGAGTTACTTATTCTGAATCTGCCTTTCCCACTTTAAGTTCTAGCCCTCCAGTGCCATTCATTTCCATACAGTATTAAAATCAATCAGCAGGCTATTAAAACTTTCTTGACTTGTGCACTCCAACAGAGTAGTATGAAAACTGAATTTATTGTTATGGAAGGTCCATTATCGTTGCATGGTGATGCAGGTGAAGTGCAGATTCATTTAGGAAGTCTCCACTGCATTACCTGATAATGGGAATGTGCTTTAGACAAAGCCTAATGCAGTTTGCTGTGATGGATTACACGAGTCAGGCAAGTCTCTAGCATGGATTGCAAAATATCCTGCACTCATGTAAAGTATTTACGGGTTAAATCATGCAAAATCAGTGTTGTGGTCCTAAAAAGCGAGACTGTTTCACTTTTGCTTAACAAGTGATGATTACAGGAAAATGGTTAATGGTTGAAAACAAAAACATCATGTGAAAGGTAGAGGTGTAACAAGTAAAGCAGAGTGATTAAGTCAGCAAACTTACTTAGTTATGTCAGTTATATCCATCTTATGTTTGCTAATATTAACCACCATAAGATATTGGTCATACCAGATAAGGCAAAACCACAAAACCCCTGAAATTACTAAATCGAGCCAGGGTACATTTTTCTTGCTTATTATTTCAACATCTTGTTTGTAAATGGGAGAATGTGTCATTTTATCTATGAGAATTCACCAGGTCTTGCTTTAACACAAAAATAAGATCTGAAATGCTCATCTTACTTCTTCTTTCTTAAAAATGCATCAGTGAATAAGAAAAGCATGTGTGCTATCTCTTCGTGCTTAATATGACAGACCTGCCTGCAAATATCACATTTCCTGGCATGGCTAACATATTGCTTTACATATTGATTATTAGCTGCATTAGTCATTCTGTACATTCTGTATCGACCTATCCCTAGTTCTTTTTGCATCATTTTATCGGCATGCATCTACGACAGCAACATTACACAGGATGTCAGGATGGCAACATAATCCCCTCCATTAACTAGTTACTATTCCTTCTTAAGTGATTAATGGATACACGTGTCTGTTTGTTTTCCTGTCATAAACAAACCTCCTTCTACTCTGTTTTAATGGCATGTTTGCTTCTGAAGAAAGTATTTACAACAGTCCTACCAAATGTTCATCTCCACTTAACGCTTCCGACTTCAGTGTGACATTCAAGGCCAATTTTCATTGCTCCTTTTCTGTGTCAGATTCAAATTTCATACTTGCTTTCGGCCTTGTATGACATTTAAGTCTCTTCCTTTTGTTTGTAGGGGAGGTCCCTTGACAAGCCAGTTTGTTCTTTTTACCTCTCTGCTAGATTTTATTGTTTATTTCCTCATTTTAACAGTACCCTTTTGTGCTAAACCAATCACTCTTTATATCTAGTGTTTTATAATTCATATTTGGGCCAGTGACTATATGGAAAGAGATTCTGGGTGGAGAGAATCCCTAGAGTCGAAGTATCATGGGTACCTTTAGCCTGACATAATTTCTACCAGACTTTTGGCCCAGTTTATAGTGGATATTCACATGTTAATGATGGTGAGAGATTTAAAGTAAATATAGTATAGACGTGAGAACACAAAATCCCTCATGCTTGGCAGTGAAACTTGATGTCAGAGCTTACAAGGAATCCTCAAACACAACGAGGACAGATTGTGGGTTTATGAGCTCGGACCACAGTGATGTACATAATGGTGGTGAGGCATAAAAACCTTTTATAGTTATTTGTAGTGTTCATCAAAAGGGAAAAGACATTTTAGCGTGTGTACAGAGTTGACTGCAGACGTTCTGAACAGTTCTCCATATTCTCTGGCAGTAACTGCCTTGCTTCTGCTTCACTCAAACTTTGGACGTTGAGTGTGATTCTCCCTGTCTACAATCATGGATTTTTACAGAGCGAGATAGAAGATGCTATCTTTTGCTTGCAGCCATGCTTTTATGTTTTACAAAGAAGCAGGCTACTGTGCACCCACCTTCTCTTTTCTCTCCGTCTATGTCTCACTGTTTCTCTCGCTTATGCACAGGCAGGCAGTTAGTGCAGAAGCAGGCACCATGTCCACCCCCACAAACCCAGAGGTGAAGGAACTGAACCCTGTCGACTTTATCCAGCTACAGCAGTACATTGAATGTGAGTACAGACGGGCGGGCGGGCAGGCAGCTTTCTCAGCGCTTAACGCCTCCCCCCACCCCTCCACTTCCACTTCCACCCACACACACACACACTCATTTACACTCGCTCATGGTTTCTCATATCTAGAAGAGGTTGCAGTCTGCCACATTGTTTTTTGCAAATAAAGCCTGTAGGTCTTTTGTTTTTTGTTTTTTTACAGCTATATCTATATTCATTTTGTAATTATGTGTCCTCGATATTTCAGGAACAGAAAACTGATATGTGAAAAAAATCAAAAACATTTGAGAGCTTCCCTCATGTACAGAAGTACACGTGTAACCCCGTGTGTCCTGCGTGTCTTTGCTTCCAGACTGCAATTCGAAGGTGAAAGACGTGCTGAGGGCATTTGATGCAGATGGCAGTCTGGCCCGGCACAGACATGGAGAGGTGAGGGGACGGTGTGTCCTGCTGTTCACCATCACATCCAGAACTCACTCACAGTGATGTCAGCTAACATAGGCACATAACTGAACTGAATAACAGCTCTCAGTGGAGCAGTTAAGTGAGAAATGAGCATTTGATTTATGTATATCAAGCAGTTACTAATTGTCCTGCGCTGATTAATTAGATTCAAATCCATCGGTCATGTTGACTAAGTTGTCCAAGAGAAATGTCTTCAGTGCATTCGAGCGAGGTTGCAAATGTAAATTACCTCCTTAGTTTTGCCCACGCAGCAATGTCGTGCCGAACAGTGTGCTGGCTGGCCTCATGCAGTGTAAGCTCAAATGTGATTGAAAAAAGATCTTTCCAATACTGTAGTGTCAGTAGGTGACACTGCCAACTAATTTGTGCAGGAAGCAAATACAGCAATTTTGAATGGATAATTTGGCTACATACAGTTTAATTAGATAATTGTAAGGAAATGTTTTTTTAACAAGAAAAAATATAAATACTGCCAAAAAGTACTAGGTAATAGATTTTAAAAACACACATAACAGTAAAGTTACATGTAAATGTGTGTGTGTGTGTGTGTGTGTGTGTGTGCAGAATAATGATGCATTTTCTGTGGTCTCACTCTTGTTTGCCTTTTTTCTTTCCTTTTGTTATTGGGATCTGGCTGCCTCATGGTGACATTATTTATTACTGGGGCAGCTCTGCAGGGTATCAACCAGGGAAATGGAATAATGTCAACAAGAACTGGGTTTGTGGTTCACTGTTATCGAGGGACTATTGCTTGTTGGCCCTGCAGGGTATTATCATGTGAGAACGACAGATACCAGGCCCAACAGATGGACTGAAATCTTGATTTAGGAGCTTGTTTTTTGCTTTATTTCATTGTCACAGGAAAACCCTGCAACCACTCCAACATGTGTCTGAGAAACATCCTTAGCGTTTGAAAGCCTTTCAACCCCCACTGAATTTACTTTCAGTTCACTACTATCAAGCTCAACAAGAGGGTTTTTT
>JAPZEB010000002.1:28058887-28069923 GCA_029783705.1 Chaetodon striatus | reverse complement strand
TATTTGACTAATTTAGTTTCACTACATTTTGTTCTTGAAATCCATCCTGAATCCACCTTTCTGCTGGGATCATGATAACTCTGCTCTTTTTGGATCAAAGGTGTCCCATTCCTACACAAAGTTTTGAGCAACACACACTGACGGTTTGCTCCAGATCAAAACAAAGATTGGACTATGTAATCTAATCTGATTTCAGAATCTTGTTTTTCTCTTGAACAGCCCATTTTCAAGATTTGATTCAAAACAATAGCAGAAATCTGATCACTACGTCTAAACAACTGGGCCCTGATTGACTTCATTCTGAAGGATCACTGTCAGGATTCATAACTGATCTGTTAGACCTTGATTGAACTCTTTGATTCGACTTTTTTAGCTTTTGCTACAGTTGTCAAGACATTTGTGCATGTTGGTATGGCACAAAGCTTGTTATCTTAAGATAACAAAATAATGAACTTTTGATCATGAGATAACAGCGTGAAAAAGAAATGTTTGCAGGCACAGCTGTTTTCAGCTTCTGTAGTACTAAGATACTGTTGATAAAATTTAAATTTGTATTACACGTTTTATTCACGGTCAATAAAAATTGAGTCCAGTTTACACGGCTGGGGGCATGAATTATTTTCCGAATGGGGGAGTGACGGAAACAGTTTGATAAACACTAGTTTAAGTTATTAACTTAGCAAAGAAAACCCAAAGCATTTGCTAATTAAAGCTTCTGATATGTTTTTTAATTTTGCATATGTTGTGTGTTTTTTTGGGCTGTTGTTTGGACAAAGAAGATTTTGCCTCAGACTGTAAAAAATTGTCAGTTCATAGTCTGAGCGAGGTTTTCTTTGAAAGGAAGGATAGCAAAAGTATTTATAGTAATGGCCATAGGCGGGTTGAAAAGCCAGTCATCACAGAGAGACGTTGAAAATATGGGGAAAAACAAAGCACGTTTTGAGACCAGCTCTCCTGGAAGACAGTCATGGAGCTGCACTCACGTG
The DNA here is from genome assembly GCA_029783705.1 of Chaetodon striatus. Lineage (NCBI taxonomy): Eukaryota > Metazoa > Chordata > Actinopteri > Chaetodontiformes > Chaetodontidae > Chaetodon > Chaetodon striatus. The sequence goes on along the minus strand of JAPZEB010000002.1, from coordinate 28,068,937 downwards.
AAAAAAGCCAGAAATAGTCGAGAATGGAAAGAAAGAGGAAGAGAGAGAAGTTCAGACCCTGACTGTGCTCCTGCATGAAGTGGGTGTCAATGCCAGATTGTCAGTTTTGGACAGCTAGAGGAAAGGTCAGACACAGACCCCTAATCTGACATCGAAAAGGCGCAGGAGGACGTAGTTTTAGAAGATGTTCAACCATCCATCAAGCAGCTTAAAAAATTAAAAATCAAGAAATTATTTTTAGTTTTTTTTAACTCCATTTTATTGAGACAAAATAGATTTGTCAACTTACATATATCAATCATGGCTCTTAGGATTCAATATCTCTCAGCTGAGTGCTGAGTGGTGTTTTAATCCGAACCACTCTTCTTCCTCATCCTCCTCCTCTGCTTGTAAAAGATTAAAGGGACAATTAGCGAGGCCCCTGTCTGAAAGCTTCTAGAGCTGCTGCTAAAAAAGTGAGGTGTACCGCATCAGAGTGGCAGAGTAGGCACAGATTTTATAGACTGACATCATCAAATTATACTTACAAGTCTGTATAAACTGTAACAGTGAAAACGAGCTCTATAAGTCGGTCGCCCACTCGTGTAATTCAAAGGATTTACCACATTAAGTGTCTTGAGTGGAAATTGTATATGTTCTTATCCTTCCCACTCTCTTGTAAACTAACATCAGACTCATTCCCGCCACCGTCTGATGAAAAGCGTCTTTCATATGGTCCAACTTTTTTTGCCCTTGTAGTTTTTATGAGTGCTTCCTGTTACGCTTATTAACTCTACTGCCTTCTGGTTTTACACTTAAAGGTTGGAGACAGTTTACAGTGACTCAATCCGAAAAGCGGAGCTGGAGGCCCGGCTGCAGTATCTGCAGGTGAGCTTTTCTTGTTTTACCGTTGCTGCGGCAGTTTTTTACTGTTTATCAGCGGTGAGTCAGCCCATTTGTGTGTGTTCCCCACCCTCACACACACACATTATGTTACATGCTAGATATAGACACCACCCCTCCCTCCCTCCACACCTGTCTCCCCAGCAGCACCACCTGTTACATCAGCAGTTCACTGATCGCTGCAGACATTCTCAAACTCGAGGCTGTTAAAAAGCTGCCAGCTTTCCCCCCAAAGATTACAGCAGCTGTCCGTGCTCTAATCCACGAGTGTGTGAGAGCTGCAACACAGACGCTCTCTGAGATACTAATCCAGCGTTTTAAAGATTAACCTGCTGCTCAGCACTCTGCATGTGTGCGGTGTTGATAGATGTTGATTTCACACTAAATACGACAGTTGTTGAATCATGTATGTAGGAAAAGAGAAAAAAACACAGATTGATAACTGCCTAAATCACCACGATAAAGCTGATACGGCCATGTTCACATTAACATGCATATCAGTTGGTGGTCATCGGGAAAGCCCTCTAATACGTCATCTTCCTGTTAGCTGTAGCCTGCAACTCCTGTTATTTGTCAACGCAGTTTTTCCGTTTCACACAAGCTGTCCCTTTGACGCAACAAGTAACTTTAGTCATTGCACCTACAGTGTGGACACAGATGATTATTTTTTCAGTCTTTAGTTGCTTCGAGAAGTTTCTGTGTGAAAGTCTGTTGTACATCTGTTGACCCATTATTGTTTCAATTAATGTTTTGACTTTGTAGCATTGTTTTCAAGTTACTTCAGAGTCAAAGTTCTTTGTCTGAGTTGTTTTTACAGTGTTTGTTGTGGTTTTCTTGTCGCCATCATTTAATATATCGCCATCTTTCTTTTGTAGCAAACTCTTCATGAGAAGAGGGTTGAGTATCGGTCGTTGATGGTGCAGGAGCAGAGGCTTGTTAACGGTAGGTTTTATAAATCTTGTTCATTCACTTTATTCACCAGGATTGTCCACTCTGTATCAACACTACATTCTTATACATACACACATGTCAAACTGTCCATGGTTTAAATCTTTTAATCATCTTTTAATCATCTTTTATGAATATTTTTTGTCATTGTTTTCTTTGGTTTCAAAAGGGGGAAGAAACATGATTCATAGCAGATAAAACAAACATTTTACACCAGTGTTCATTTTCATAAAACAGGAAATGCTGTGTACTGGTCCCAGTTTGAATGGTTTCTTGCATGCCTGTTTGCTCAGCCATAAACCTACAAGTTAAGCCCACATCCACACTGATACATTCTCCTTTTAACACGCCTTTTAAAAAAGTATTGCTACCTTTATGCCTCGTGTCCACGCTACTCTGGCTTTTTGAAACCCTTAAAAAAGATTTTTCAAATAGCTGCTGACCTCATTTTAGTTTGAAAACTCCTTTTGGTCTGGGCGGGTTGAAACGGAGACTTTTGAAAACGATGATGTAGACACCCACGTTCGCCTCGTTCGACCCCGAGTGGGTTTTCACAGTGATCATGTGTCAACCAAAACATTATATCTAGGTCTACACACCTATGATTTCATGCCTCGTGTGCACTCCTTTTCATTGCAATGGTGTCCTACATTGATGGATAATGCCAGTTCCACCTTGTGTTTGTTTCAAGCACAGAAACCTCTAGACTTACTTTTTGCTATCTGGTTTTATTTTCTTAAACTAAGCAACCAACCACAGAGTAGACAATCTAGTTCTCGTTTACGTCAGCATGTGCATGCTCACTGTATGTGAATGGTCATATGATGCTCATTTTTTTAGGTGAGCAAGTATGGATTGAGATTATTTCTGAAACACTTATGTGTACGGTGATTGTTTTTGTTGTGATATGCTGTTTAAAAATGAAAACATGTAAATGTGGATGTGGCCTAAAGTGTTTGGTAGTCCACCATCCTAACTCTGCCCTTGTCCCCTGTAGGCATCGTGCTGAGTGATGCTGCAATCTACGAATCCCTGGAGTCAGCAGGTGTGTACGGCAGCCTCGGCACTCCCAGCCCTGCAGCTCAGAGAGCCCTTCGCTGCACCGGCAGCACCAGCAGCAGCGCCAGCTTCCTCAGCACAGCCACTGAGGATGACCCGCTCTACCAGACCTGCGTGTACCAAGACGGTAGCATGGACAACGTGGACAGCACCAACACTGAGAAAAACAAAGAGCAGCCACAGAAGAAGCAGCAACGTCTCCGACCGGCCAGCGAGCTCTTTACGTCGGCCAAGACACAGCTGACCCGCAGCGCCAGCACACGCAGCTACATGAGGGGCTCGTCGTCATCGTCGTCCGCCCCGGCGGAGAAGCAGGGAGGATTCAACTCGCTGCAGAGGAAGCCCAAACAGAAAAGCTTCCGCAGACGTCTTCTCAAATTCATCCCGGGCTTGAACCGACCGCTGGAGGAGGAGGAGAGCAAACTGTGAGCAGCAAACAGAGCTGTTCACAGAGACTACACAGACTTTTGACTCAAAGCACCACTGACTGTTGGACTAAACTGCCAAAGAAAAAAAGTGCAAGCGTCCCCAAAGACACTGAGACCAAAGCGACATGTGCACCTCTTCATGTTTGACCAGTGAATATGTGGCTTCATTCTGGAGCCCTCTGTGTTTCACAGCTGTACATAACTTTTGTTTCTTTTTGTTCTTTAAGTTATTTATTTATTTTTACATGTCTGCTTTATGTACAGAATGAAGGATTTTTCAGTTTTTACTGCATGCACCGACTTTTATTTTGACAGCTGAGTAAATAACCCGTTTCGATTTGTGATTGTTCGACATTTTGTAAGAGACAAGTTTGATATCTTCTTTAGATGATTCAGATCGATCCTGTTTTATTTGTTTTCTGCCTAAAGTCACGGTTCCTAAAAATAAAATATGTGTCATTTTCAGATTATATGCTCTTTATTTTGTGCAGAACTTGCAAGAAAAGCTATTCTGTTCCGCAAGCCACAACTGTTTGTGGAAATTGTTGCTGCCAAACTGAAGTTAGCGCTCTGACCTCGAGTGTACACACAATCTGTTTGTAATTTCCCAAGCGGAGATGTGTCCCACTTCATGTGATACTTTTAAATATAGCAGGCCTTCACGGTTCCACAACTCCTCCTCGGTTTAAGAATGTTATCTCTGGAGTTCTAGAGGTTAGCGTCTGGCTTTGAGGCTTTTTTTGTGGTGCAAGGTATCCAGAATGGAGGCTGTTGTATCGCCTATGACACAGTTTATTGTTGGGAGGATAGTGAGGAATGTGCGGAGAAAGGCATGACCCAAAATTCCAAACACAACCGCTTTCTTTCAGCTCCTGCAGACGAATGCTGATTCCTCCTCTTCCACGCTACCATATTCCCATGGCGGCCTCAGTTGTCCAAGAGCTCACTGGGAGTGTGTGTGTGTGTTGGGCGGGGGTCGCTTGGAGTCTTTTCATTCCTGGCTCCCAGCTGACCCATGAGGTCATGGTGGTCACTCTCTCCAGTGCTGATCCCTTTTGTCCTCTGCCGCTCATTCACAGATGCGTCAGGAGTGTTGATGATGGTGAGCGATGGTATGTGGCCATGTGTTAGAGCCGAGCCCTCTGACTGTTGTGGGCACATTAAGGAGAAGCAGAAGGGGGGTGACAGAAGGGATTGTTATGCAAGCTCGCCGTTGCTTGAAACATGAGTTTAGAGCGAATGGGTTGACTGCATAACAAGGGGATAATTATTCAAGATGATGGTACACTAAAAACAATGTGTGAAAGGGCCATTTAAGAGAGACAGAGGGCCCAAACAAGGAGGGTGCTCAGCAATTAACCCAGTGGGCGGTTAGTACAGGGGGTCGGCTGTAAATACACTGTTGTAAATGTTCAGATGTCGCCCTACTGCTAAAACACCACTGTTGATTTCAAGACTAAGTGGTGAATTTGTTTTGCAGCCATCAGAGTATGAGCTGCAGATCGGAGGTCAGATTCTGCTTCTTGGGCTGTTTTTCCACTTTTTTAAGAAGAATTTCTTATTACAATCTTCAGTGTTACCATCTCTAAATTAACACCACAATGTATAGAAATTCTTATTTTGTTGAAACAGGCTGGATTATGGCCTTTCTCAGATGAAACATCTGACTCAAACACCAAAAACTAAAAATGCATGCCCCAAAAATACCATACTGGAGTCTGATAATAAAATACTGCAGTAAAGAAATCTTATTCTACACTGTGCATCACATTTTAAAGTCAAACCTGCGATCTGTAGGTGGAAATCAAGACTGTCCATTAATTTCTAGATAAATGAATTAATCATTTAGATTTTGTACACCTAATAAAGTTAAACAGTGAGTAGCCTACTTCATGTAAAATGCTGCTTCAGAGGCTATTCCACCCTGAACAGAATACAGTTCTCTGAAAGAATAAAAACAGTACTTATTGTGGTCGTATTTAAAGATAGTGAACATTGTGCAAAAAAAAAGTCAATCAGCAGCGTCTCTACAAATGACTCTGTGACAGGCTTGCATCTTATTGGTGGAGCCCTGTTGCTAAGCCACTGTCAAAACTTTAAATTTGTAAATGGTCTGTAAGGCAGAGGATAACGTACCCTGCTTCCTCAATAACTTCTGCTTTATTTTGGTGTGGTGATGCCAGCATTACTACACTGGAGTGGAAATGTACATAACACTGAGTAGCACACTGACCGAATGTGGAAAAACTGAGACATCTTGTTGAAACTGCACTTAATTTTCATCTTTCATAAAACATCTCAGACTGTTTGTGACTTGTTATGTAAATGCATGAACATTTTTACACTAAGAGAGGGAAGAAAAATGGAAGTGGTTTATAGGTTGTCATGCAGTGGTTTTACTGGTCCGGCCCACTTGAGATCAAATTGAGTTTGACATCAAAAACCTCAGAAAACAATGGAAAAAAAACCCCAAAAAGACCAAGAAAGTTTTACTTTTGGTCAGTTCACTTTTTGTTTATCGACTAATCATGACACATTGTTTTCTCGAGTGGTCCATTGCTACATCTGTACATCCCATTCTTGTGAACAAGGTATCTCAAGAACACCTTGGGGGAATTTCTTCAAACTTGGCACAAATGTTGACTTGGACTTACAGATGAACTGATTAGCTTTTGATGGCCAAAGGTCAAGGTCACTGTGACCTTACCCCTGTCTCATTTTTGTTAATGCAATATTTTCAAGAGGGCTTTTAGGGAGGGTCAATGTGTGAAGCATCCATGTTTTCACAGACATGGATGTAAACTGTCAGTGCAACTTGACTAATTCTAGTCAAGTGTTTATGTGGAACAGTAGACGTCCTGGGATGCAAGACAAATTTCAAATTGTTGTGTGATAACAAAGTGAAATCAAATGAAATCAAATCAGTTGCATATTCACATTTCCCATGATAACAGGCTCATTTTAGTTAATAAGGAAGAAAATAGTTACACTCAGAGTCGGCCTCTGGGAGTTGTCTATCACTGTTAATCAAAGCCTGATTGCCAGAAGTCGTGTAAAACTTATCTGTCAACATTTCTCTCATCCAAATCACTAAATGCTGCAGCAGCCACATTCCCTCCCTCACATTTCATCCTGTCAGCTCGTCTGCAGAATTCAAACCACCAGATAAAACAAACGCCGGGCTTTGAAGGAGTGTTGATCGAGGCTACTTGTGCTCGTCATTTACATTTGATGGCTGGTGTCTGCTCCTCAGGAATTCATGCTGTCCTTTGCACTTGACAGAGCCCTCTTTCTCTTTCTTTCTCTCTTTCTATTTTCACACACCCTCTCACCACTTATATTCCCTCTACTCCATCCTGCCTCCCTGCGCCTCTCTGTTCTCCCCCGCTCTTTCTCACCTACACTCTGTAGATCTGTCTCTCTGCCCTGTAGACACTCTTTTATCCTCCCATCCCTCTGTCTCCCCCTGGCTCCCTGCGCCTGTACTTGGCTGCTTGCTTTATAAATAGCTTGGCCTAGATTACAGCAGCTGCATTGGCGCTGGCACCAGGGGTTGGTTTGGCTGGGCCAGGAGAGGTAGCCTGGTGTAACAAGAGGTTGGCAGTGAAGGGATGGAGAGTGTGTGTGTGTGTGTGTGTGTGTGAAGATCATGAGGATAGTGCACCGCAGCCGATCTGCATGCCTGCAGTGGCCAAGCTCCAGAGTTTGTTTTTACACTGTCATTCCTCCCATTCTTCTGCTGTCTCACACACACACAAAGCTCTTATCACTCGTGTGTCTGTGAGAGCTGTTATCACATTTTTCTGCATTTCTATTTTGGGCGAATTCTTGCAGTGAATAAATCTCTTCCAATGAATGTGTGTGTGCATGTGTTCAGTTTGAATCTGCAGATGAAGTGGCACACATAACAGGATACATTTGCATGCATTTCTGTATTTGTCCTCTTGTTCATGTGTTGCTTTGTTTGATTCGTGCGTTAACATACATGTGTGTGTTTGGAGCATGCGTACATCAGCCCACCGTGATGATCCACTGCCCTGATTTCCTCCCTCCTGCTCCTCTGCAGAGCGCCACTTCAGAATACAAATTTTGCTCGTCAGTGAGTCTGAGACACAGCGTCTCACCCTTTGAGCATCTCTGCTGCCTCTCTGCCTCCTTCTCTTCTCATCTCTTATAAAGTGCAGCGTGCATGGTAGAGACTCTGCAATACCCAGATTTCTGCTATTGTGCCTTATCTGAAAATGTATGCTGCATTTACGTCACATTAGTTCATTTTTACATGCATGTGAGGAAACAGAGGTTACATGAAAAAGAAAAATCAGAGCAAAGCGTTCCATTTCCTTAATCTAACCATCTCTTTTTTATCTGCATGATGCAACACACTTTAAAACCATAGGAATACGTAACTGTGCTGTGGCTTTCACTGCATTACTACAAATTTAGCTACAGTGTACAGTTGAATCATTTTTGGGAAATGCTCTCATTCCCTTTCTTGCAAAGAGTTAGATAGAGATAGATGGAGATAAAGTAAGCTTTGGAGGTGCTTGTTGCCTTTGAACAGCTCGCTCTTTCCCTCTGTTTTCAGTCTTTGTAAACCTAAACTAACCGACTGCTGGCCCAGATTTACAGAAGAGAGACTCGTATCAATCATCTCATCTAACAAGAGCACAAATACAGTGTTCTGCAGTACATATTGTAGGTGTGTAAATTCATTCCAGAAATGGAATATCAACCATTTGAAAAAGTGACATCCTCCTATTTAAAATAATTGTTGGTATTAAAGTAAAACACCTACTGAGACTGTTATTAACGACTCTTACAAGGTGGCAGTATTTTGAAAGGTTATAATCATCTGCATTTTGTGAGAAATGAGCAGTTTCTGTTCTCAATTACAAATTCTTATTTGAAATGGATAAGGAATGCGTTGTATTTTCCGACATGAAGTCTTGTTCGGGGCGTGCTGACTGTGAGATCTAACAGAGGGAATTGTGAATGAGGAGAAGAGAATCGAGAATGAGGAGGAGGAGGAGGAGGAGGAGGAGGAGGAGGAGAGCTGCAGAATGAGGCCAGAGAGCAAGAAAAGTGCTTCATCATCCACAGCGAGCCATCCTGCTTATCAGCTGTGACAAAAGGGATCAGAATGCTTTGATAACCGAAAACATTTTCGTATACATCCAGTGCATCGTGCTGTGTATCAGAGGCAAATAGTATAGAGCCCTACTAGATGAACTCGATGATCCCTTCATGAGCACCACACGTCATGTTCATAAATTTTTCATGTGCATGCCATTTAACACTATCACTTATATAATAGTGGATAATATTAATTTATTTTTTTCATACAGTTGAATTGTAAATGTTTGGGTCACTTTGTTCAAGTTTGCATTTGTACTACAAGCATTTGAAGTGGCAGAGGGTTGATGTTTTGATCACTTATCCATTAGTTTTAACGAACAATCTCAACAATTTATTCATAACTTTTTGCTGCTATAACTATTTCAGCCATTTATGCACGACTTATAGCTATTTCAACAATTTATCTGTGTTTTACCCAACTATTTCAACCATTTATCCATACATTTTGGCTAACTAATTTAACAATTTAATCATGATCTTTAGCTATTTCAACCATTTATATATAACATCTAACTGTTTCAACCATTTAACCATGAGTTTTAGCTAATTATTTCAACCCTTAATTCATTATCATTAGCTATTTCAACCATTTAGTCATAACATTTAACTATTTCAGCCATTTATCCATAAGTTTTAGCTAACCTCTTGAACCATTTATTCAAAATCTTACGCTATTTCAACCATTTATCCATAACATTTAACTACTTTAACCATTTAGTCATATGTTTTAGCTAACTAATTTAACCATTTCTTCATTATCATTAGCTATTTCAGCCATTTAGTCATAACATTTCTTTATTTCAACCGTTAAACCATAAGCTTTAGCTAACTAATTCAACCATTTAATCATTATCCTTAGCTATTTCAGCCCTTTATATATAAGTTTTAGCAAACTGTTTCAACCATTTATTCATTATGTTAAGCTATTCCATCCATTTATCTATAATGTTTAAGTGTTTCAACCATTTAACCACGAGTTTTTAGAAAACTAATTCACCCATTTAATCATTATCTTTGGCTGTTTCAACCATTTATCTATATGTTTTAGCTAACCGTTTGAACCATTTATTCAAACTCTTATGCTATTTCAACCATTTATCCATAACATTTAACTATTTTAGCCATTTATCCATACGTTTTAGCTAACTATTTCAACCATTTAGCAATACGTTTTAGCTACTGTAACTGTTTCAGCCATTTGTTCATTATTTATAGCTATTTCAACTATTTATCCTTAGCGTTTAGCTGAATACTTAATCCATATATCCATAGTTTTTTTTACCATTTATTCTTTATCTTTTGCTGTTTCAATCATGTAGCCTTTTTTAAAATTTATTTTGCTTAAAAAAATTTCATTTATTTATTTTTTGCTAATTCAGTCATCTAAAGCATATCTGTAAACATTAAGCATTCATTTATCCATTATTTTTTGCCAACTCCTACAGCTTCTCTGCTTGCTTGCTTGCTTGCTAAGTAGTTTTCAAGGACTGTCAATCAGTGTTGGTGGTGTTCAGGTGTTACAAATGACTCAGGCAGAGGTGTGAACTACGCAGGCAGCTTCTCGTAGCTAGCTTGTTATTGTGACAGTAAATTTACC
>JAPZEB010000002.1:28047007-28058787 GCA_029783705.1 Chaetodon striatus | reverse complement strand
ACAATCCTGGCTCAGACTCTGAATCACAGATACACTCTGAATGTCCCCTACAGCTCATTTAAAGGTACACCACCGATTTTACACACAACCAGTTTACTTGTCATGATGACTCAGCTTGTGAAAACAGTTGTGTATTCTCTTTAGTGGCTCTGAAAGGTGCTTTTTTAAAGTCTAGGAAAATAACCCAGATGATGTTGTCATGTTTATCTCAAATTACGAGACAAGGGTCAAAACTCCAGCATCACTTGGGGTATGAAGAATGACTCACTTGTGTTGTACAGTGACTGTGATGAAGGTCTTACTGTAAAGATGCTCTTTGTGCCAGAAATCCCTTCTCTGCTTCATATCTTTACAGATAACTGACGTTTAAAACTTGAAAGTGGAGTTTGAAAGACATGTTAGGGTCTAATGACAGATGTTGCACAATGATTTGCAATATAAATTGAAGGATAGTGTTTTATCTTGGGCTTTGCTGCATCAGTCTGTTGTAATCTGTGTTTTGTGAGTCCCCCAACATGATGAACGTTCAGTGCTAAATGGCTGCTGTCTCTCTTTAAAGGATTAAGTGGGAAAAGCAATTAAAATTGGGGTTTACTGAATAGATCATTCATTGTAACGCACATCTGTTTTTAATTGTTTTGGGGCAAAAGGAAGTCACTGCAGGATCTGGTAGATTTTAGTCTGACTTACCAGCTGACATCTTGGTTGACAAAGTTAGTGAAGGACATGAATATGAAGGTGAAACTGTTTGCAAAGACAACACTGACTGTTCACAGAAATAAATGTGTTCAGTTACTGTAGCAACACGTCATATCTCTTCATGTGGCAATCTCAAAGTAAGACCTTAAATGACTTCTCCCACCCACCCAACCAGCCTCCCCCACACACACCCACACTTATATATGTATATCCTGTTCAAGCAAGTGACAGGTGTGAATGTCTGTGTCATTGAATATGCTTTTATTTCCCTTTGCTGCTCATATGTCACACAGTCATGACCATTTAGCTTTACTTCCAACACAGGAAACACAGCAGCTGCGTATGGCTGATCTCAGTGTAAATTTAGGGGTGACTGAATGAATCATTTGTATATTAGTAGGTAGTCATAGGCTTAGTCTTAATACAATACACATGTGACTGTGTTTGGCTTAAATGCTGCATCTGTCTGTCTTTTTTGTCCTGCTTACAAAAGCATCAGCAATACATCAGATGTGGAACAAATCTGGGAGGTTAAATTTGGATTAAACCTAATCATTTGCAGGTTATTTTCTTTGATTTGGGACATCTGAGACGATTTTCCTCAGGATGTGAAACATGTACGCCCTACACAGTGAGTGAAGTGTGGGTGTACAGATGGTATACGATAGACCTCAGATTGAACACTCAGATATTAAATCGGTTCCTCTTTTTCATGATGGTTTTATGATGTTTGAGAACACAAAAGTCTGATAAGGAACCATCTGCCAGACACTTCCACTCGACAACCCAACCATCCACCCACACAGAGAGAAAACAATACTGTAAATGTTTGATAGCTTATACTTTGAAAAAACTCTTAGACCAGGGGACTTCAATGTTTTTTATGCCAAGGACCCCTTAGCTAAAACAATGATGGAGCAAGAAACCTCTACTACATATACTGTTTAAAGCAGCATTGCAGTGGGTGGATGATCAGGCAAAGGGCCATATTGCCTAGATGACGTAGGGAAACTCCACTTTCACAAAGATCTGCTGTTGCAAAAGGCAAAATGTCAGATTCATATACAGTGTGTATTTCAAACATATTTAAATTTTTTAAAAGTGAAAAAAGAATTTAAAAGAATTTGTAGACCCAAGTCTTAGACTCAAATGCCGCAGTATTTAAATTTCCGAATAACATTACTACCCTTAGGCTATTTGAATCAGTTGTATTTGTCAATGATAAATTAATGGTATATTTGTAATTTTTTCGCAAATTCCAGACCAGAATCATTAAGAATTTGTAACCTGTATTAATCATTATCATGATTAAATTATCAAACAGGCAAATCTATCTTTCCGCTACTAACTTACTTAAACTAAAACTACGCAGAAATATCTTGCCACTTTCTCTTTCAACTCTCTTTCTTTCACCTGTAAGGGGAGTTCCCTGTACTCACGAGGGAATTTTTTTTGTAATCATTTTGAATCCTATTCACAGTTTTTATTTCGATTTATTTTGTAACTGATTTTACTACTGACTTTTAGTCTGTGTGATGTTATCGTGTTGCATTGACACATGAATTTCCCTCGGGATTATATTAGCGTGCCCACACACCAACCCCTCTGTCTACCTACTAAATTTTAAATTAGATTTTTTGAGTTGCTAGCTTAATGATTTACCCAACTAATGCTAGCTAGCTAGAGCTAATTGCCTAAACACTAACCAGCTACTGCTAATTAGCTAGATGCTAGCTAGCTAGAGCTAATTACCAAAACACTAACTAGCTGCTGCTAATTGGATAAATGCTAGCTAGCTAACGCTAGTTAGCCAAATACTTGTGCTAATCTAAACACTAGCTCACTACTCAACAATGCCAACAACTGTAATGTTAGCTAGCCAGCTAATGTTAGCTAATTAGCTAAAAAGTAGGCTAATTTGATTACAGCAGACACCTTTTACATAAGTCACATAAATGTTATCGAAGTATAAACATTATGTAAAACTCTCACTTTTGTAACATCAATTCCTGAAGTAAAACCTACTGATAACACATTATATATAAAATACTACTATCCAAAGAGTCTTCCATGGATGATGTTTATCAGTAGGCCGACACAGAAGTTAGCGTTGCCCTGGTTCCCTTGTCAAGCCAGTGGGATTTTTAAATTTTCATCGTAGAAAATAAGCTATGTGGCAACCAAACATTTATGGTACTTAGGCTACATATTTTGTTCATCAAGATAGTCAGAGAAACACCACATTTATGATTTTTCAAGTCTAAATGCAATCACCAGAGGTAAGAAGCTAACGCTAGGCTAACAACAGAACAAAACCTGAAAGTCCCCCTCGCTTGTGTGAACCACTGAACTTATTTCAGGTGTCTTACGAAAAAACTTTAGGACTCATTACTGGGGCACCTCCATAATAATGGAGTTGAGATATGGTCCACTTTGTCATTTTTGACCCCCTTATGGAAGGTTTGGGTTATATTAACCAACAAAAAACTTTTTTTTAAGTGAAAAAAGGTAAAAACAAAGAAAGACATGGATTAAGAAAGAAAGAAAGATGAATAAGGGAATTCAAAACATATAGAGGAGTAGCTCGAATATAAAATGCTGAAAGAAAAATTTGTTATAAAAATGTTGCCAGAAAATTCAGGGCAGTTGTTTTTGACCCACCCATGCATCCAAGGGTTAAATGCTGAAATGCTGTTATATAAAACCTCTGACAGCTGTGAGTGTGAGGGAGAAAGTCTTCAAATACAATGGCAGGAAGTGTCATGGGGTTGTATCTTTACACACAGTGTGGCCTCAGTTTGAAATCATTTCCCGAAATTTTAACAGCTAAATATTTTTAGAGAGCCATCACTGTCTTCACTGAAACAAAGCGCTGAAGCTATAGATGTATGTGTCGTATCTAGTGCAACATGTGGAGCTGTAGGCATCCACACGTGGGTTGAGAGAAAGAGAATGGCGACAGTTGCTACTTCCTGTCTCCAAAGGCAGGAAGTGGTGGGGATCACCCTGTTCTGAGTGTCTTTTTTTTCTGTCCAGAGGATGCTGAACAAACACAACCACCACGTCCTCACTGACTGAACTGTACAGCCGACAAGAGAGCACAGCATATTGTCCTCATCTCCCACCACGCAGAGCAAATGAAACCAGCATGCCCGCCTGAGAGCTCGGGCTGCAGAGCATGAGCGTCTGGACTTCAGGAATGCTGTAAGCTGTGGTGTTTGTCCAAGTCAAGAGGAGAGAGGATGTTGACTCACCGGGGTATTTTCAAGAGCTGGCTCCAGGAAAACAGAGAGGATGGAGCCCAGAGATACTGTACCATGTTCCAAGCAAACTGAAAGTTTCTGTTCTTAGGAAGATGACATTACGCTTTTGTTTGATGCCCCATGGAAAGTCTAAAACAGCCCCTTATCCATCATTAAAACCACCTGAAACTGAGACATGGTGTGGTCTGTCCATAAAGCTCAATATTATTCATATAGTGAGTGGGTACTCTGTATACAGACAGTTGCTGTTAATTTGATGCAGTTGAAAATATTCTCACTTTTTGCCCACACACACTCCACCTCAAAGTCCTTCACTCTCACTCCAAGAAGGTAGAACTGACTCATCTGCGGTGACGATGAGCCACACACACACACTTCATATTGAAATGAAAATGTTTTGAGTAGGATGGCGACACACGAATGACGACCATGAAAGGAGACACTCGGCAACTTGTGAAATCACGTTGTTAAAACCACCCCAACTGATCAACACTTTTTTAAAGAAACGTAATGGGAAAGGAGGAAGTTTGTGCGTCTGTCTAGTCACTCTGTGGTTTGTCGGCTGCTTGTTCTTTTTTTTTGTCTCTATTTGGTTTTTAGGTCACATGATTACTAGAGTACATCTCACAGCACACTTCTTGTTTTTCCAATCATTTTAGAGCAAAGGTCGTCTCAGTGTTACACTCCAAAAAATCTCTTTTGTGTTAAATCTTTAACACCTATATACCTGTGATTTTCACAACTCCCTGTTTCATCATTTGGTCTCTTCAGTTTGGTGTGAGAGCAGTTTGTTGGGCTGGATTCAGCAACCAAAATAGATTCTGACTGTACTCTGCATGCTGATGAGACCGGGGAATTCATTGTGATTTGAAAAGAGACCAAACATAAGCACATTGGGGCAAAGCTATTATCCATTTCCAGCTGAATGGCAGCTGTGGTTGTAACAGCTGACATTTCTCTTCCACCCTCTACAAGTTTCTTCAATCCCTGTCTAATACTGACAAGCCAGGCTTTGTATTGTTTGGGGATTTCAGTTGCATCAGTGCAATCAACCCCGGTGCACACACACACAAACTCTTTATAAAGTCCCCCTGCTTACTCTTAAACAACCGACTCCTGACCTTGAACAGGTCCAGGAAACTTTGAGACAATAACACTGCTATTTCATCCATGGACTGTATCTGGAAAAACAAGAGGAAACTCATTGAAGAGAAAAAAAAAGTTTAGGATGAAAAGGGGCCAAAGTCAGCCAAGAGCCAATATGTGTGAGTCACTGATGGCGACTGTCCCGGGCCTGGAGAGGAATCAAAACAAAAGCACCAGCAGCCCACAGGGGCGGCCGCACAGGCCTGTGAGGAGATAGGGAGTTCCTGGAGGTGTTCAGTGCTGCCTCCAGCATTTCTGGCTTGGCCAAGTGTTTTGTGGCCTCATGTAATCCTTCCTGACTGTTTTCCTAGGAAAACATTCCCAACCCTTGTCCACACCTCTGCTCAGAGACAGCAGCGTTGACCGCAAGCACCACGACATTTCCTGAAAACCAGGAGACATGAAACTCTGGATAAAAGCGTCGATGCTTCCTGTGACCTCACTGTTCTCTTTAACAACCATAGTGACAGTTTTTTTTAAGAGGTGAAAGTAACTAAGTGTATTTACTATACTGCATTTCAATTTTATTCTTCTTTATGGATAAATATTGTTCTTTCTAAACAGTTTAAGTTACCAGTTACTTCTCAGATTGTACATAATTAAACCCATAAAACACAGTATAGACTACTGGTAGATGAAACCATCAACCATTGTGACCCCATTCAAGACAAAAAGCAATACTTGGGCAAGAGTTGAACTCTTTGTATTTTATAATAATGTATTGGTACTTTTTTTTATTTATTGGTATTGCTTTCTGGCAGAGAGTTTGCTAGATGAGAAGATTGATACCTCATGTCAGTCCATAGGCCACAGTTACGGGCCAGTTAGCTTAGTTTAGCAAAAATGTTATAGCTTGTGCAAATGTAAACAGTCTCACCACAACAAATACATTTATGCATTTATGGATTATACATTTAAAGCTCACTTATTAACACATTGTATCTGTGTTTGTATAATCCATATGTAAACTGAATGTAAAAACAAACAAACAAAAAAAAGTCATATTACGAGGTTAGCATGTGTTAGGACTACAGAGTGTTCCAGGGATGATGTTTTTCTGGAGGCTGACGCACAAGTCACCAGTTCCCTCGTCAAAAAGCCTGTGCGATTTCATTATAAGATTTTGGATTATTGCAGAAAATAAGCTCTGTGGTTAAACATGCCTGAAGTAAAGAGCTAACGTCAGCACGTTCAGCATGATGACGTTCTTTAGTCTCATTTAGCCAAGTGCAAAATGCTAACTCATGTTTGGGTTTTAGGACTCCTTAGTGCACTCTATTTTTTTGGCTCTGAGCAGTTGCCAGGCAACCAGTCGTGACAGGGAGGAAGTAAGCTAACTGACTGTCTAGCCAGGAAATATGTAGCACATAACCTGCTGTAAAAACACGAATTTTGCTTTTACGCCTTGGTTTTTGTGCAGTTTAAACACACAAGATATAAAGTGTTAATGAGGGAGTTTTGAGGTGGTGGTGGGACAGATGTGTTTGTGCTAATACGATGCTATCTATCTAAGGATGTAAGTTTTACTTCTTCCCACTGTTTTCTCATATGATCCACTGTAGCTCAACAATCCAAGACTGAAACAACATACTGTGTCCTGAGACTATCGATGACTTTGCCCCAGTGACATAGACCCAGTGCCAGTGTTTGGCCCAGTGTGTGGCCCAGTGTCCGTGGGCAGTAGATGAAGGAGGAATGTGAGAGTGGGAAGTCTCAAAGGGGGGACATTCTTGTGACCTACAAACGGACGACAGAAAAGATTTTGTCCTCTCGAGTTGACAAAGACAAGCATGAAGACAGAGCTCATTATTCAAACTGTGCTGTGATGAAATGTCTCTGCTGACAGCACCGCCCGGCCTTGCGTCATTTTCACTTCATGTAATCTTGATGGAAAGTTATTGTTCAACACTGACAGCTACTGAAGCGAGTTTATCATGAGTTTGTGGAGTTTCAGTTCCATGGTGGTCTATTTATTCTCTTATATTAGTTTCTGTATAGTGTTAACCTATAATGTTTAATAGATAAAGTAATAACAAATCCACATATACCCTGTAACATCATTTACATCTTCCATTATTCAATTTAACTATTATTTCTAACCCTAACCCTTAGCTGTGGAATAAATACCATATTTTAGCATAATCTCTCACATAAAGTTTAAATTTGGGTTTAAAACTCATTTAGCACACTGGGGGCATTTCTCAGTACTTATATTATTAGTATACAGTACTAATATTATTATATTAGGCCTATTAGCAGAAACTGAAATGTGTTTGTTTTCCTACCTATACAAATAGCTCAACTGATTAATGAACCAGAGGTAGTATTGCTTAATATATTGCTGAAATTGCTCATGATGTATAGCCATTAATTATCCACCAAAATCAATTGACAATATTTCACAATGTTTCCTTATAAAACAAGTGAGAGTATTTACTGCTAAGTCCAGTAAATGTAAAATTTACAGTGATGAGTTTACTCAGTCATGTCAGGATGCTGCCCTCCAGTGGTCAACCAGTTCACAAACAGTGGTTTATATGCAGTGTCTGAGGTAGAAAAGGAGTCAAAGTAAAGCCTCATATCCAGAAATATTTAAGTAATAAAATTACTGCTGGTTTAAGTAAATGGTCCAAACTTCCTAATTTCTGTCCCATTTCTGACAATACTAAGCCTTTGCTCTTTGTCTGGATAATCAGTTTTACATTCATATTTTTTGTTGTTGTTGATAAATGTAGGCCTCTTCCACAGGAGAAATTGTGACTTATGTCCGAGTGTGACAGTGAGCCACAATATCAGGACCCTGAAACTGAAGCAGCTAAATGGCATTTACTTCATCATCAATTTTATCATTTAAACCTGTGCTTTTCCCACAGTGACATGTTAAAATGTCTTCATGAAAACAGGGTTATTAGTCAGGTTTCTTCACAACCAATATGAAAACCAACATTTTACCCTTTTCATTTTAAGTAAAAACATTATAAAGAAATGAAAAATATCAACATCTACCTACAATTGGCTAGAATTTGTAGTGCCTTTTCATGAATGTCCAAATTCTATTGAAAGGCTTTGATGCTCAGATAATTTTGTCCCAAACACACAGACATGTTTCAGGCTCACATTTTCACAGCTCAAACAAACCGTGGACTGTCAGAGAAGACTCATGGCCAGCAGCATTCACACCAGTGACATGTAAACTGTTGCTGATCGTCAACCCCGACCTGAAAGTCAGGCTAGTTAATGAGCATGCTGTCAGACACAGAAATGTTTGAGTGGCTCTTAACTTGTGTGACTTATGTACAAGCCACATAAAAAAAAACAGTCTTTTTAAACTATGTCAATCTTAATGTGAATTATTTTGTAATGTACAAACCTGTCAGCTGTATAAACAGGAGCCTGTTGTGGTCAATGGTGAAAGTAGTCAAGCACTGTCATTTTTATGTCATGTCACTTTCTGTGTCCACTCTTCAGAGATGTCACAACATCTGCCTCAGTCCTGTTTCTCCCATTCCATCTCTTTGTCCCTCCACTCCCTTGGTCCCACTGCATTGCTGCCATCTATCCACCAGATGTCCTCAGACTCTCCCACCTCTCTCACCTGACTTCACCTTCCCAGCTGTTTCCACTCTCCCTCATCAGCCCTGCATGTTATAACCAGCCCATTTTCACTCCTTCCCTGCCACACTGTTACTGAACTCAAACCTGAACTGGTCCTTTTCTGCTGTTTTGCTGCCTTTTCCTGTGTTTTGACATGTTGCCTGTTCCTGCCCTGCTTACCTGTTGTGCCCCTTTTAGATTTAATTGAACCTAATTGTGAGTCACGATGTTTATTTTTCTTTCCTCTCTCGTTGATCATCCCACGACCTCTCAGATGTATCTAATGTTGTGACCCTTTGGAGAGGGCCTAACTCTACAGAGCCACAGCACTAAATTAACTAACTGTATATAAACTATTTCACTAGCTCCAATTCAACCACCCCAAGTACATCTGTCACTGATACATCAGTATTAAATGTCTAGTGTGTAGGATCTAGAGGTGTCTAGCAGTGGTGTGACAGAACATAAACTTCTCCATGTGCCAAGCACGTAGGACAGCTTGACGTTGGAAAGACACACTCTCTGCAGTTAGACAACCTAATCGTCAGAAAAAATGTTTGCATTGTATGTTTCTGTAGACCACATATATGTTACATTTGTAAACAAAGTTCACAAAAATTTCCCCTCTTTGGCAGCCACAGTTTTGCCCTAGGCGGCTGAAACTGGCGTGGAGGTCAGTTGTGTTTGTGTGAAGGTGTGTTTTTTGTGTTCTGAATAATTCTTCCACCACTGCAAACAGCAGTATCAATCACTATCAGCAGTATTCTCTCTGGTCTTACATTCTTCCACTTTTTCTGAGTGTGATTTCTTGTTGAATCAGCAGCTCTATTTTTTCAACAAGTCTGCAGTCAAAACTGAAAACAAACTATATTAACCTCCTGAGACTTACACGTCAATGTCGTGTTCCCACGTTGCACCACAAGATGGAGCATGGACAGCATGTGAAACATCCTTCCAGTGGTGCAAACGTCATCAGAAGTTGAGAACTCTGAGGTGACAACAGACATGGGGGATAATATGTCACTTGCTGCTGTACTGAAGTGTCTGATAATAAATTTTGTCACAGTATATGATCATGTAACTTTTCAAAGCTACTTAAAACCATAATAACTCTGATTTTATATGCAACAATGAGTTACACAAGAGGACAGTACAGGCTTTAGAGAGGACATGTGAAGGAAGGTCATATTTTATGTGATAGTAAATATGAGATCTCTTTACTGTGTGATCTTTTTATTTGAGACTGGAAAGTGGAACCTGATAAGGACAGTGGTCACTTAAGCCTCACGGAGGAATGATGGAGCGATAGAAAGCTCACATGTTTGGTCAAAAAAAGAGGAAGAGTCACAAGGAAGGCGAGTAATGTTTTTCGTCATGGGTGCAGCAGCTTCTCCAAACATGAATTTCCTGGTCTGTACATTCATATTTTTTGCAACATATTCCATATTGTGGTATTGAAGGAGGCATATGGATTATCCCTGACAAACTTTGCTCTCACACTTCACATGTCTGTTTTACAAAAGAAATATAACAGATGCATTTATTTTTGTTTTATGGTGTAATAAAAATACAACAATGTAGTTATGATGATGCAGTTGGCCAAAATAAAGTATTAAAACCTTCCTGTGTTTGAGGCATTCACAAAAATGTCCTGTCCTACTCATTCTTGTATTTAGACCAGACCAGATCAAACATTTGACAGTGCATCATAACAATAATACACCTTCAAGGATATAATAAAATTGTCCCCACTGAGGAAATACAAACCAGTGAGTGACACATTGAATAAATAACATGAAAAAGCAACCACTTTGGTCTTTAGTGTGAAATTTATTGTCCCTACATGATCCTACTAACTCTAGTGATACCCCGACATTTCATCTAGTACCATGTTGTTCACATTTTTAGGTTTTAGTAAAATGTCTCAATAACTATTGGATGAATTGCCTTAAAATCATTGCCGATATCCATGGTACCCAGATGATCCTAAGGACTTTTACTCTAGTGTCATTATGAGGATGTCTATTTAAGCTTTAAGTGAAATGTACAACTATTGAATGGATTGCCATTAAATTCAGTACAGATATTTATTGTCCACAGATGATGAATCCTACTGACTTTGGTGATACTCTGATGTTTCCTCTAACACCATGATGTTGTTGATAGTTGTAAATCTAAGTAAAATATCTCAACAGTTGGATGGATTGTCGCAAAAATTTGGTACAGAGGTTCTCCTCTAATCTCATTATCAGGTCAGATTTTTAATTTGTCCAACACTTCGATTTGTGGCCAAATACCTGCAAAACTTAGCTACCCACTGCACAAAATAACCCCCTTATACCCACTAACACTGGGTTATGTATGAAATGGGAAAGGTTATAGTCAGCATTCACTCCAGGACAAATGACTCTGCAGTAATCATGGGTATTTATCGGCTCCAGCCCCGATCAGTTCCAACTGGCAGTGATAGCAATACAACACCCAAGTGGATGGGCTAATTTTAGCCCCCTTTGCCAGCGCAATGCAATGACAGGCTGCCACGAAATATTGTCCGTCTCTGTCCAAGCAGTGTTCGAATGAGTTAGCCTTTTACCACTCCAGGTTCCCTTGCTTATAAAGATCGTTTTTTTGGTTAGATGGCTGACACAAGGTCTGTGGTTAACATAAGCTTAAGAGACTTTCATGCTTTGTTCTGTGACATAAAATACATCAGTAAATACCCCAGTGGTGAATTTTGAAGCCTCTTTGTGTCTTAAAAAAGGCGGTTGCTTACAAGTGGCTAAATAAGACTACATAAGGTCATCCTGCCAACCATGGCTTTACAGCCTGGTTGTGGTGGCGATGTTAAGTCATGGGACCATAGTGTAGTTTGTTTATAGCCTAATGTTAGCTTTTTACCACTGATGATTGCATTTGGGCTTTAAAAAAATCATTAAAGTCGTGTTCTTGTTAAACAAAACTTGTAAGTACCGTATCTTTTTTGCCATGGATATTATTTTCAGCAATAATTTAAAATCCAATAGAAAGATCCAGTAGGCTGTTTGATGAGGGAACCAGGGTGACATTAACGTCTGCGTC
>JAPZEB010000002.1:28026781-28038892 GCA_029783705.1 Chaetodon striatus | reverse complement strand
AAATAAGTCATGTAATGACTTGCTATAATAATCATAGTGAATATTACAAAAACAGCTGCAAATGTTTCAGTTCTCTTCTAACCACTACACCACTGTGTACCTATATTATATGACATTACATGATATTATAATGATAATAAATACATGCCATTTCTGTCAATAAATCCTAAATCTTACACACCTTTAACACTACTAAACACACCTACCTTTAGAGTTGGAGATTTTTTCCCAGTTCAGTTATTTTTACTCAGTGAGGAGGACAGTTTGCACGAGAAGGTTTCACTGGTGTGAACAATACAAAGCAGTTACACAACACAGGATTGACACGACAGGTGTCTGACAGAATGTAAAACGACCTCATGTCAAGTATAGCGCAGAGCACATGTATATCACAGCAGACTAAACATAACCACAATGCAGATTTACATTTAAACCTAAGGAATTGTTCCAGTGTAGAAGCATTAACACTAATGACAACACCAGTGTGCATAGGCATAGATTTGGGAGGGTAGCAGGGGACACATCCCCTCAATATTTAGAGCATGTGCATTGTGTTCCCCAGTAAGAACATAGATGTAACAGAGGACTTTTATTTGGATGTACAAAGACATGTCCACCACATGGCACAAATTGGTGCATAATAATTCACCAGAATGCAGGAAATTAAGGGTTTGATGCTCAAAGCTCCCCATTTCACATGCGTTCCCCCATTGTTGAAACAAAACCTACACTCTTGAGTGTGTGTCCACTTTAGTAGTGTAGTATTACACCTAATCTAGTTCGTGTTTGTATAAAGGTTTTCCAAATTCAACCTGGAGTTGCGGCAAAGGAGAAATTATTGGATAAAAACATGATGAATCCTATTGATCAGATCTGTCATTTATGGTTTCAGAGTTTGCAGCATTTTTTATTAGAGTGTTTTATTTATGTTTCAAAATACTGAAGCATCACTCTGACTCTAACATGTATCTTGTTCTCTTTTGCAGACCGACATGGCCTCAAGGAGCCAAAACGCGTGGAGGACTTGCAGAACCAGCTCATCACTTGCCTTAAAGATCACATCTCTGGTTGCGGCTCCAGCTCGTTGCAGCCCAATTATCTGTCCAGACTTCTCGGGAAGCTGCCTGAGCTCAGGACTCTCTGCACTCAAGGCCTCCAGCGTATCTTTTACCTGAAATTAGAAGATCTTGTTCCCCCGCCACCGATTGTGGAAAAAATCTTCATGGATACGCTTCCGTTTTGAGTGTGAGATGGGAGATCTGTGATGTATAAAATCTGGAGTTGAATGAGAGCCAAAGAAAACAGTGTGACTCACACTGCGGGTAGTGTCAAGTGAAACTGCAAGAAGCAAAGAAGAAGAATCTGAAGGGATCATGCAGCTCCAGAGGAAAAGGGCTACTTCTGAATTATAAAGTGACTGAGATATGAAAATTGCAGAAGCAACGTGTACATGGAGCCGTCACAAAATACTCTTCTTAGTTTGTTTTTCCAGGAAATTGTGTACTCTGCAGATGGGCCAGCTCATGGACCAAAAGCTGACTGTTTACATACAACAAGGTGCCATGAAGGAAACATTTCTAATGAAGGGAGGATGATTGCACACATAATATCTGTGCCATCATTTCAAGGATGTAATGAGCACAATAATTTTGCTTTTTTTTTTGTAATCTTTTGACTGTAAATTGCACAAAAATATAAGACGAAGCATTATTGTGATACCTTCAGCTCAAGTGTTAAAAATGGTCATTATATTTCTGTTTAGATAAAATACTTCAGGTGCTTCACGATGTTCTCAGACAAGCAAATTATTTCACAGAACCACTTAAACACATTTTACAGCCCCCTAACTCAAAGTTTGGCGAGTCCACACACAAATATCCAAAGCATGTGTCCCTCGGTTTGCTTTGTATCTAATCCCACCATATGTATTTGGTGATAATAAAGTAGGTTAAACCTACAGAATCATTCAGTGATATCATTCATGTATCATGAATAGACATTGAGCTGAGCAGCTAATATACTGTGTATCATCCAGTACAGTCTTATACACTGGTCTTTTATGTAGATTATTTTGAATCTGTGTTAAACCTGCTGGTGTCGTTGCCACGTGAACTGTATTCTGCAGTTTGGGGAAAATGTAATTTTGTTTGGGTTATTTTTACATACTAAGAAGTTATATTTTACTGCAGCTAAACATGAAATAAAATTTACAACTGCATATTCCAACTGCATTTGTCATCTTTACTCAGAATATCTAGACAAGTATGTTGAAACCTGCAGATAAGGTTGAGTTATTATTGCATAAAAACAATCCCTATTTGTGTTCCTGCACTGTGAGCATGATAAAACTGAATTAACAGTATTTCTACGGTTTATTCTTCCATTGTATGTATCCATTGTGTGTCCTGCTGTGCCAGCAGTCTGTAAGCCTGAGTCAAGTGTAACTGCTTCTTTTGGCAACAGATCAAAACATACTCCTGAAAAATGTACCCCCATCCACCTCCCTCCCAGTTATGTGCTGATCTCTTTTTAGAAACCAGTGGAATTCCCAGTCCGGTCTCAAGTGACTCAGACTACTTCATCATTGTATAGTGCCACAGTCTCTTGCGTGTGTGTGTGTGTGTGTGCGTGTGTGCCACAGTATGAATGCACACCTTGTACTTCTTGAAGAAAATGTTGCAACGGGCAAGTCAGGGCAATAATAGATTATTTATAGTTGATGAGTAATAGATTACTCAGGTGCACCTGTTAGAAGCATGTGGGCATTCATTATCTACTATAATGGTCTCAAACAGGCAAAGTCAGCAGGAGTGCAGAGGCTCAGGATCGCGAGTGAAAAGAAAGAAAGATAACCAAGGTTGACCTCATGGTGGCGCAAAAGGAAAAGTCAGGGAATCACTAAAGTCTTTAAGCGTCATCCTGTTGAGACCATAAATGTGTGTAAAAAATGTTAATGGCAATCCATATAATGGTTTTAGGGATATTTCAGGCTCGAGCCAGACTAATATACAGGCCAAGGCATTACATCATCTTACTGCCATCATATAAGTATCGGCATATACGGACACTTATAAGTACCAAGAAATTGCAGCAAGGATGTGTTTGAGGTAATTTTAACAGTGCCTCCATTATATGTTAATTTTGCAAGTGTCAAATGCCCCCCCTTTAACCTGTTCTCATTCTCCCCTGATTAAATTTCCACCCCCCTGGCTAAAACAACAGGAGGCCATTATTACTGTCTTTAAGGGGCCATGGCATATTCATTTTTTAAGCTAGCGAAAAGGCGGTGGTATTTTGTAGGGATGGACGATAATATCGGCACGTCATCATTTAAGATGAACTGTCAGAATCGGCCAACATGCTTTGTCTTATTTTGCACCATAAATTAATATTTCATACACTGAAAAGCAGTCTGTGTCATGTCTCCATCTGCTAGTGGGCCAACTTGATGATCACTAAAGTTAGATGGGGCAAAAAGTGGATATATCGATATCAGTATCAGTATCATCATATTGGTTATCGGCAAAAAATTCAATATCGTGCATCGCTAGTATTTTGGGAAACCTAAGGCATCCAATGGTATCAACTATGTAGACACAGCATGTCAGGAAAGGGGCTAACAATGCTCTAAATTTAGGTGAAACTTGGCAAGGGAGCAACTGGCGTGGCCATTTTCAAAGTGGTCCCTGAAACTCTCACTTCAAGATATCTGAATGAAAATGGGATCTATGGGTACCCACGAGTCTCCCATAAACTTGAGAAGGCTTGTTTTCAGTAAATGTTTTGTTCCTTATAATCAATGAACTCCAAATTAAGTTGTATATATTTTTAAGTAAAAGGATAACCAGCCTATTGGAAGAACTACAAATCGCCTACCATGTACAGATAACAAACTGAAATAGGATTTCTGTGGAACTCAAAATGCTAGCTGTACCAGTAAGTAGTAATAATAAAGGTTAAATAAAGAGAAAACAAAGTATATCAGTTTATTTCCTTAACTCTCATACTGACATAGTTTTTAACCAGCCTGTATACAATAACAGCATAAAAGAATTCCTGAAACTCAGTTATGGCTTTCGATTTTGGCATGCTGCCGTCCCATCTACACACCCCTATGAAAAGTTTCTGGGCCCGCCACTGTTTATAAATAGTACATATGTTTGTTTATATGTCGTACACTGAAAATATTTTAAACCCTGTTCTGATTTCACAGTGTCTTATCCTGAAGTGGTACCAGCATGGATGATATGCATTCAGTGCATTGTGTTTATAGTTCTCTGGTGTTCAACTTCATACGTGTCATTCTGTCCAACAGCACAGCGGACCATCAGGAGTCAGTCAGTATGCATCCATCTTCAGCTGTAGTCACATTGTAACGTACACTGTGCTGTAGGTCTACATTACGAGTGGGTCCGTCAGTATGCTTCAGTGTCACCAAGATGAATTCCTGTAGATTTATTGCACTTGGTCCAATGTCATATCAAACACTGAGAATAGACTTTGCTCTTGGATTTAGAGGTAACTTACAGCTAAATTATCTGAAGCAGCGGCCAGCTGGTCTCACGCTTCTCTTAAGTTACAGATTCAGAAATTTGTCTGGTGTTGTAACGTAACTCAATATACAAGTTGGAGGACTTGATAACGTTGCAAATGAAGGACTTGTGCAACAACAGCAATTGGATAAAGCCAACATCACTCTGATTACAGAACATATGGAGGTGATGGTACCCTGATAAGGATAAGATGGGTAGGGCAGCTCTCTTATGATCATGCCTCAGTGGAAACCGGGGAAAGCGAGAGCAGCTTGGATGCAGCTTGTCTGAGTGGAGTTTGAAATGCCAGTGATAATAGAGGATCACAAGCTTCAGACAGAGTTACAGGATTAGAGGGCAGCTACAGAGACCAAACTGCCGACCGCACATTGTGCAGGACTCTTATGTCTGTGAGAATATGAGAATGTCACATTTATAAAAGAAGATCAGCCTCGGCTTTGGTTTCACTGCGTGCCCGAGACTTGTTTGCAGCGTGTCCAGCAGCCAACATGGGCGTGATGGGTCTTATAAGGGTCACATCTCAATGAGAACAGAAATGCTATATAAAGTCTCCACTGTGTCACAAATGAACCGTGATATTAAAGAGAGTGTACTATCCAAACAAGCAGCACTTTTCTAAGTTCATATTGAAATATCATTTCAGGTTAAAGGTCCAGTGCGTGGGATTTAGTCAACACATTCTCCGACCTCGTCAGATATCGAAGCTTAGTCATGGACTTTCCACGTCAACATATGACGTGCAAGGTACCCTGGATGCGTTTGTTGTTGATGCTCTGAGACGCGTGCATTGTGTGTTTTCAAAATGGACAGTTTGCATACAGTCTCTTTTAAAATAAATGTACTACGTCAGTACAACACGTAATATTGATGCTTTTTTCCTTTAACAACAAACGCATGTAGTTACGTTTAGCCAACACACACACACACACACATGGTTAGGTTTAGCCGACAAAAGCATGTGGTTAGGTTTAGAAAAAAATAACAGGGTTTGGCTTTACATTCATAAAGGAAGCGAACACTGGCCTCCCAGGTCAGTCGCTGGTAATTTGACTTATCTACCCTACTCACACTTTTGCCCCCTTAACTTAATGTCATTGTCTGGCTGTGTTTTCCCCTGATGCCGCCAGGCGCTGTTACACAATAACGTTGGCCAGCCGTGTATCGAGCCAGCATGAAAGGACAGGTTTTTCATTGGTGTCTGACGCCACAAGTCACCTCCCAAGTGCCAATATTTGACATCTTTGGAATGACGCCATGTTGATTCAGTGGCAGAACTGAAGCTTCTCCCATGTGCCAAGTGTGTAGGAGACACGAAAATGCAAAAAAGTGACTTGCCCTATCCAGTGTCAGCGTTTGGTTTGTCTGTTCAGGGCTACTGAAGAAACAACCTAGTGGACTTCATGGGAGAGGAACAGGCCCCCAGGAAGTGCTGGGCTTTGGAGTGAATTTTCGTTCTGCCCAGACAGTGGTATCACAATCTCCAGGTCATGTAATGCCATAGGGCCCAAAAATACTACCCCCATAGACATTCTGATGGACACGTCTGTAAAAGAGTTGATACATTTTTTTCAACATCACAACCCCTGCGAAATGACTCGTTTCACTATCAGGATTGGATCTATTCCATTCGCAAACGTTTGGAAAGTCTAGAAAAGCCACATGATTAAATCGTTTTAGCGCTACTCTAAACTAGTAAAAAAAAAGTTAGAAATGTCTCAAAAACATTTTTTACAGATCTTTCACTCTTTATATTTATTTTGTGTCATTGTCTTAACTGTAGGCCTATCTATATCAAGACTAAGAGTCTACAGCCATGCTAGCAGCTCTGTTAGGCTATACTTAGCCTACTAGTAAGTGCAGAGGTGCTTTGAGCTAAATGCTAATGTCAACATGCTAATATGCTTCAAATGACTATAAAATGTTTAGGAACTAAGCTAAAAAGGTGAACATGGTAAACATATATACACATTATACCTGCTGAAAAAAATAAACATTGCTAGCATTGTAATTTTCAGCATGATAGCATCTTGATGTTAGCATTTAACAAACCACTGCTGTGCTTACAGGTAGGCTAAGTATAGCCACATAGAGTTGCTAGCCTGGCTTGTTAAAATAAAGAGCAATAACAACAAAAACACCAGACAAACATCAGAACAATATTAATTTAGCAGGTGTTATATTAACAATGTTCACTGTTTTAGTTTGGCATGTTAGCATGCTAATGTGCCAATTAGCATTAAACACACAAGGCTGATGTGAATGTCATTAGTCATTAGTCATTTGTGATTAAAGGTGATTAAATTTCTTCCTGAAAGGGGCATGGATGGCTGAACCGAATTTAGCTCTGTCAATCCAATAGTTATGGAGACACTTGACATCACAAATGGAAACCTCGTGGTGACAGTAGAGAAAAGTCAGGGGATCATCTAAGATGGTTGGATTCATCCTCTGGGGACCATAAATGCTTGTACAAAATTTCATGGCAATCCATCCAGTAGTTGTTGAGATGATCCACTCTGGACCAACCCTGAAACACACACTCTGAAGCAGAAGACAAACTCAGATCCAGTGAAGATAAAATACATTGAAATACTGAAATAGAAAAGGGGATTAAGTCTCCATCGTGACTGACGGTACGCAGTTTGTCTTTGCTCCAGCAGACTTACAGGACTTCTCCCTCTGACAGTGTCTCGTGCTGAGCACTCAGTCTGGAACAGGATGTACTGAGGATATTTAGTTTCATTTTATGCTGCTGGTTGGCAGCAGTGCAGATATGGATTTGGCATTAGATTTCTAGCCAAAAAGGAGAAAGGGGTTTTAATCAATGATGATTTATTACTGATCAATAGCCACAGCAACATTAATTTAAATGAAGAAGGTTTGATCTAACATCTTGAAAGGAAATACAGTCTATTACACTGGACAAAGACCAAATACATTTTCATTATAGATTAGAGTAACATTTAATTAAGTTTATGTGTATGATATAGACATTGCCAGGAGTGAAAAGTAACTCAAGTGCAGTTTGGAGGTACTTGTCCTTCACTTAAGTGTTTCCATTTTATGCTACATTATACTTACTCCATTTTAATATTGTACTTTTTTCTTAACTACATTTATTCAGTAACTTGTTTCACACCAAACACTGATCAGCTGATAAAATATGATACCTCCCAAATGTATATAAAGCAGTAAAATTAGCTCCACATGTACAATTTAGTAATATAATAACGTAAAACTCACAGGGGACATTCTGCACAATGAGTACTTTTACTCTTTTATAAGTGCATTTTGTTATAGTTCTTGTACTTATTTTGAATGTAGGATTGTTACATGTCATAGCAGTGCTTTTACTGTGGTATTGCTAGTTTTATTATCACATTCTATTTAATTTTATTCTTGTAAAATCTGACCTATATGTATATTTTATGTTGCCTTGTTTTTCTTTGATACCGCAACTTAAAGACCTTTTGTTGTAAATCAAAAAGGCATCTCCCAAAATAGATTCTCAGAAGGAAATCTCAGCAATAAACACCCACAGTAGAAATCTGAGAACATCTGAGGAGCTATTTATATATCTGGCTTAAAGCCATTTTTTAAAAAACTCGTGTTGCAGATTGTCATATTTAATTGGCAGCACCAGTTCTGCTGGTTCCTCGCAAGTACGACATGCAATGAGTTGTTGGCTGTGCTGAACACCACTTAACAGCACCGACTTTGGTTCAAAGGGGACACAACATGACATTTAAACCTCAGCCGTGACAAGTTCAAGAGTTCAAACTATCACGAGCTTCTTGGTGTCACTCAGCGTATAGGTAGTAACAGATATATGGTATACCTTCGAGGAGGCAGCACGCAAGGGTCCTGTGTGGCCTCCTGAGATCCAGCAAGTCATAGTTGATATTAAGGCCGTTATTTCAAACACTGTCCATGTAGTCCATTAGAGTCTTGATGTACTGTGTAGAGCCCATCCTGGGCTTTCTAGTAATATAACACACATGGGGGTGTGATCAACACAGCACGTCTTCTGTCTTTTTAAATGGGGGGCAGCTGCAACACACTTCATAGCAGTTAAATTATAAACATTTATTTTCTCTGTTCTTCTTACAGATGCTTATCTAGATAGTGTAGCCTTTATATTACTGTAGTAAGCAAAGGTTTCTAATTAATTAGTTAATAACAAAGCAACAGGGAAAGGATCCCTGACCTGAAAAGTCTTCTACAATCAACCATAATAAACCTACTTAGTCTTGAAATGTACACAGGTGGGAGGTCATTAGCCGCATGTACAACGTAACTCATGGTGCAATATGTCTTTTAGTACAACATTAACCATAACCCATTACAGCCATTGTCAAATGCATGAACATTAATCACTGCATGATATGTAATGTCAGTGATTTAGAACACATTTAACACAGTTTGGGTAACACACTTTTTCTCATAGTCATCCATTTCCTACACCTCAGAAAAGAGAGCATGAAAGACGCAGAAAATATTATTGGGGAAGAGTGAGACATAGATTTTTGTCTTGTAAACACACACATACATGCACACACACTCTGTATAACCAGTTAAACACATGCACAATACCTTCAGTATTACAGTGAATTTAATTTAATGGAAAAGGTTGACCGGATGTTCACTATAAGAGACATGTTGTCAAAAATAAATAACATTTTTGAGAAAAATAAAACCTTTGTAATATGTTTCTTACATCCCAATCACTTTACTTAACTTACTTACTACTGCTACTACTCTTTTATAGACAACTTCATCAAAATCTTTGTTCTTGGGTGTCTCAGGAGGGTAGAACAGAAGTCCTGCACGTACTCTGCTCTGAGGGGTCGTATCTCATCCTTACAGATGGTGACGAGGCAGCACAGAGGCCCGTCTGAACACTTCTAATAATAGCCACAACTAAAATAGACAGTCATCACATGAAATCAATAATGCCACTTAGATATGACAGAGTGCTCTGGCTGGACGGCCTCCTTATCCCAACACGTGTGACACTGAGGTCACTCCTACAGCTTCTACCTGGAGACACTAATGTCAGCTGCCCACTGCTGGAATGTAACTAATCACATTGACTCAACAACTGCACTGAAGTACAAATCAGAAGTACTTGTACTTCAGTTTTTTCCTTTATTGACACGTTCTTCATATACTTTGGTACATTTCTGAGGGGACTATTGATACTTCACTACGATTAACTTAGCTTTAGTTATAGAAGAACTTAAACTAGTTTTAGAATATGATATCCTAAATTGGACTACCAGCTTATAAAAGTTTAGCTTAAAAATGAGTTGTCTGACAGCAAATGGCTACTGTTTTAATAATTAAAGTCATTTTTTCATGCAAAAACATGTCATGGCTCCAGCTTCACAATGTGAGGCTTGGTTGCATTTCCATTATTAGGGCCCACGCACCACTGAAATGCTATTGAAACGCTAAGAATTATAATTTTAATTTATTTTTTTATTATTTTGAGGTGTGGACTGTTGGTAAGACAAAACATGAAGCTGTCACTTTGGTCTTTGGGTAATTGTGATGGCATTTCTCACTATTTGCAGACTTTTTGCAAACCAAACAACTGATCAATCAATGGAGAAAATAATCAGTTGATTAATCCACGATGGAAAAAAAATCACTAGTCGCTGTCTGATACAACATAGATAAAAATAAGCTCAACCTCAATACAACAGTAAAATCCTGATTTTACATTTATGCATCAGTATTAATAATAACTTTATAATATACAACAGTATAATCGTCACAAGAGACATCTTTCTGCATATTCAGCATTTTCCTTCTGATATTATATTTTCCGGGTTATACTTGCATTCTTGGTGTTTTCAATGCAGGACTTTTAGTTCAGCTGACTCAAGAGCAGATAAATAAAATCAAAGGAAGTTTGAGGTGCTTGTGTTGATAAGTGCTGCCATCCAGTGGTCATGAAGTGACACTAACATGTATAGGAGAACTTACCATTTTCATAAATAACCACAGAAGTTATTTGATACAAACACCTTTAATAAATCGAGAACACAATATTCAACCAGTGCCAGTTGTCACTGTGACAGCAGGGAAGCCAAGGCAATACATATGAAAACAAACCGAACATGTCACTCAACAGGTCCACTTCCAGGCAATTGACTCGTCACAGTAGGGAAAGCAATAATGAAATTAACGATGAATGAATAACACTCCTACTCCTCCTACTGAAACATGTCGAAATATCTGCTGTGACAAAGGTCTACTGTCACCATACTCTGAATTTAGGGTACTTAACACATCAGATGACTTAAAAATAAGATTGCTGCAACTAGATCTAAAATATGAATAAAATCTAGATATAGTTGTGCAAATTAAAAACTTCAAGTGGCAAAGAACAAATTTAAAACAAAACATCCATGCAAACAGACATACAATAAGCCTACATCAAACTTCCATGTGGGTATACATAAGAATTCTTTATAGCTTATATTTGCATGGACCATGGGAAGTTGTTGGGGGCTCTAAAACTTGGACCAAGGTTGTTGGTGGGCCTCATGTCCTGAGAAACAAAACAAAACAACAGTTAATTAGAGAGCAAAGAAAATATGCACCAAGAGAGCCAACAGCTGAAACTGACTGGGTGGTGCAGACCACTTACCCTTGGTTTTGGGGCTGTGTTTATACCCCACACAAATGGAGCAGCATTATCATCAGTCTCTGCAAGAGAAAATGCTTCCATCACCTTTACAGACAAATTCAATGTGTTTCAAGAAAAAAAAGAGCGTTGTGAAAAAGCTTTAGATCAGTGGTTCTCAAACTTTGTCATGCCACCATTTAGAAGCCAAAAAAAATCCATGCTCCCTTCACCCCACAACTACTGATCAATCATTAATAACTTCAAAAGCAACTACTGAAAAAGATTCATGTTAAATTTTAGTAAAATTAAAGTCATCATAATACCATCAGCAAATGTGTTTATGTTCTCTACATAAATCATATTGACTCAGTTGTGTGTCACTCCATATTTTTCCCCTGGTCATCCATGCCCCACCTGCAGTGGCTCTATGCTCATCCAGGGGTCCCGCCCCACAGTTTGAGAACCACAGCCATAGATAGTATGCACTGAATATTTCATTAGCCAACACTGGTTGTTACTTTGAAAAGAAAGACATTTTGAGAAACACTTAAGCACTTTTTTTTTTTTTTTTTTTTGCTGATAGTAAACTGATCTGTGATAGGGCCAGTGTGGCTGCAGGCTTTTGTTTCAACCAAGCAGGAGCACACGTAAAACATCAAATCAACTTTGTGAAGTCAGTTCAGTTGACTGAGTTAGTCGAATCAGTTTGGTTGGAACAAAACCTGAAGCCAAATCAGCCTCGTCACAGATCAGTTTGAGACCTCTGGCTTAGCATAAAGACAGCAAACAGCTTTAACAGTGAAAGTGCACAAACAGGTTGTTGTGGTTCTCAATTATACCTGCGTCCCAGTCTTCGGTCGGGTTCGGGTTTACCCAAGTACTGACTGGGACCTTCAGTTTAGAGTATCCACTTGTGCTTCC
>JAPZEB010000002.1:28013046-28026681 GCA_029783705.1 Chaetodon striatus | reverse complement strand
ATAGCCGTCAACTTCGTAGCTCCGCCCCTAACGTACTTTAGCCAGAGACTTTCTTATGAGGAGATATAAATGATTGGAGGAATTTGAAACGGCAGTATGGCGGTCGTACGCACATGTCCCGCCTCTTCCGCCACTCACAAAGCCAATTGTTTGGTGATTTTTTGTGGCAATCATGTTGTCAAACTTTACGACAGTTTGGTCAAGTTGCTGCAAAGAGGACTCCGGAGGGAGGGACTATTGACAGTAGTAGGGAGGGTCACGGGCAAAGTGTGTTTGGAAAGCTACGCTTCGTCGCCTCGCTCCACCTGTGAATTTGCATGGCCCTCAGTCTGCGACCAGAGATACTGATTTTACAACGGCACTGAACGCGGCTCAGCCAATCGCATTTAAAGATGGGAAGCACCTGTTTCATAAAAGTTGTTTTCCTGTTTACATGTCATCTGACCGCACCGCTGCAAAGATCCTTTGCACTACCTGTAGAAGCCACAGGTATCTGGGTGTGCGCTTGCTTCCTCATGATTATTTAATACGCTGCGCTCCAGGGTTCCCACCCCTCAAAACAAAGCTGACGCACCGGTGACGTCTTACGTTGGTGGAGCCGTATATTGAAACGGTGTCGTGAAGCTTCGCACGTGCGCAGTTGAATAACCCGAGGAAGAGAAAAGCGGCCTTAAACCTTATTAGGGAACATAACTGAGAAGTCTTCTCATCGATTTGGATCAGTCTTTTTTGCTGATGCCATTCATATAGTTTTTATTTCCCAGCGAGCTCTGGAAGTGGAAAACCAGACCCTCACCCATTCATTTTGAATGGGTGAAGGTCAGTTAAGTTCAAATAGCTGCCCTAGCGCGTTTCAAAGATGGCGTCAGAGTGTTATGACTTGCCTTAGAAGGACTTTGCTAGCACTCAATGTTAAAATTCGATAACAGGTGCAGTAGGTGCGGATTTAGTATTATCGGTTGGCGTGGATTTGATCGTGAAGTGTTGTTTATAAATTGATCATAAGAAGCTACTCCTCCTTCAATTCAGCCCCACTATGGCCCTCACAAGGACAACCTTCACCAAGGACGGAGATTCTGGCGATGAGACATTTGTTGTTGAGGCCCAACCGTTCTTTTACGTTCACCCATCATGTTGGGATCACCACAATTTCAGTCGTGCGTTGATGATTGCAGTTGAAGCCTTGCTCCACCTGCCAGTCGAGGGGTCAGGTTTAAATGTGACTGTTGCTCTCCTTAGTACTCTCACGACAGCTGGATTCGCAAATCCGAGGCGTTTTCAGATTAGATTGAGCGAAAAGCTTGAATGTCCAGCCGAACCAAAGGCTCCGGTTATAAGGCATGGTATCCTTACTGTTGCCGATCCCAATGACCCACTTGCTCTGGTTATTGACGAGGCCATGAATAGAGCTGTGGAAGGCTACAGGAATCTTCAAATGGAGAGCGTTCAAGATCCTCAAAACCTGAATGCCAGATTTGTGAGTCCAAGTTCTGTTCTTGCTACACTCTGTGCCGTCACGGTCACCATTGCTGCAAAGGCAGTTTCCTGTCCGAGAGCCGCTATACAGAATGCACTAACAAGAATCAGACATATGATTGAGGGGGGCTTCGGCACACTTGAACAGGATGTACCTTCTCAGTGCGCCAGTGATCACAACGCTGGCTCACCTGATCAAGAATTCGATGACTCTCCGTTGGTCCATCGTCGGACTGGTACTCAGCACTCGTCTCGAAAAGAAGACTGCTTGGCTGCAGGTTGTGGATTATCTCGTGGTGTATCTACACGACACTGGCATCGCGATGTTCGTTCTTATTAGAGATCTTCTCCTCGCTAACAGGCTGGGTGAATTAACGTTCCCTATCTTCCGCTCGGACCTGCTCAAGTACAAGGAGGCCTGTTACGCGCATGCTCAACTCGGCCTCTACGGCCCCTATGTGAGGTTCCTTGAGCTGCCAGAGGCGACTCTGTTCCAAGCTGGGAGGTTCCCTGCCCTTGTCGAGCTCATGAGAGGCTTTGCATCCGAGTTCAGTCCTCGTGCAGCTGACCTCCTCACTTCCGGGGGTCGTGATGTGCAAATTCGGCATATCTATGCCCTTGGTGTTAGAGCGGGGCGAAGAGTTTCAGCCAGTGTTGATCAACAACTGGCCCACGAGATTTTTGTTACCTTGGAATCAGCTGCAGATGCCTCTCGTGACGCTAGGGAGGCAATGGCTGCTTTGGTGCGTGAGAATCCTCAACACGGGATGGATGCCTTCATTCATGGTCACGCTCCGGTCTACTTTTAAAAGGGCGGAAGTGTTATTGTCGTTTTGGTAGTTACTAGTAAAGTTATTTTAGGAAAAAAAAAAAAAAAAAAGAAGGACTTTGCCCTAGCAAACATCGCGAGGTCACGTGACTTCCTGTTCAACAAAACACGTGTCCATTTGAAATGATAAATCTATGAAAATAACTAAAACTTAATTCCACTTAACCCGAAGCACTCAATTGATTTACTTAAGTAAAAGTAATAATACTCATTTACAAGTAAAATTTGGTTATGTACACAAAATACTTTTTTTTTTTTTTTAATTTTATTTAGCACAAGGAAAATATACACAACAAGTAAAGGAACAGATGTGCAAAAACAAAAATAGAATTTATCAGCAATGGTGGAAATTATGCTATACGACAGTCAAATACAAAAAGGACCACAGAGGTAACATTGTATTGAAAATGAAAGGAGAAAAAACTTTTAAAATAAAAAGGTGGCAAAAACAGAGAGGAGCAAGAATCAGGTGAAAAGGTAAGAAGCACAGAAGAGCAAGGAACCAGACATAGATGTAATATATACAGTTTCTTAGCTTTACTATTTAGCAGAGGTGGAATGAAACTAAGTGCATTTACTCAAGTACTGTACTTAAGTACAAATTTAAGGTACTTTTACTTTACTTGAGTATTTTAGTCTCATGCCACTTTCTGCTTTTACTCCGCTACTTCAGAGGGAAATATTGTACTTTTTCTCCTGTGCAATTAATTGATGACTTAAGTTATTAGTTAATTTAAAAAGTATACAGTAACTATACAAATAATAGCCCATTATTTACTTTGTTCTATATTTCTGTTATTGATTAATCAGACTGGCTGGGATGGCATCCAATTTTGATCCAATTTAAAGGTCAACCATGGACCTTCTCATGGGGTGGAGGGGCCCGTAGAGAGAGCGGGCCCTTGCAAGTGATTTCTTACTTTCTTTGATGTTTTTGTCAGCTATGCAATGATGATTTCTAGGTAATGTGTATGTTGATGTTGTCCAGTGTCAAGTCTCTACATGCACAATAGTGCACTGGGGCCCGTCATATCTTCCTTACGCCACTGCACTGCTGGCATTAACAGTATCCTAAAATGTTTGCATTCAGGTTGTCCATAAAATAAACTATATCATTGTAACGAAATCATGATAAATTAGCAATTTTTAGTGACCGCCAGTCGTGAATATTACACCAAAACATGTTTGCATATGGACAAGTAAAAGTAAAAACTAATGGTCACACAGCAGACATTACGGTATTAGTGAGCGGCCTTTGGCTTTTCCGTATATGAGCGTCATTACGGTAACTGACGCGGAACTTCTCCGCATCAAACATGGCGCTGTCCTGCTCCAGTTTGTGTAGCGGGTTGTCTTTGACCCGACTGTGTGGTCTTAGGACGAACAGGATAACATATGGACTTTATTCTCCTTACGTGTCCTCTCAGTCCAGGTAGGTCTGAAATTCTTTGGGTTAACTCGTCCACCATTTGTCGTTTTGTTTTCGTAGCATCTCACTTGAACCGTCGCTAACTTGCTCGCTGCAGTTGAGTATATTCTCAACCGCTGACTGATAAGAAATATTTAAACAGATATGTCACGATGTAAAGACAGTTTTTCACTTTATTATTAAATTATGGTGGTTTGTAATATCATAGGTACACGTATGACGCAAAAGCACCTGTCATTTTTGTCTTTAATATATCCCAACACCTGGCCATGGAGGTGTAGAGATGACTTCCGGTTTTTAATTCATTTTAATGCCTGATCTTTTAGCTGCATATAATTTACCTATGTCTACTCTACAGGTTACCCTTGTGCAGACATTACTCATCGTCCAAAGCCAGACGAGGTATTGGTAGATATATTCAGAGGCTAAACACCAAATATGAAGGTTTCCTCAAAAGGCGGTTTCCTCGCTTTTATCAGCTCTATCACACTTTTGTGGAAGGTAAGATCAACTGTTAAGTCACCTCTGAGATCTTCAATGCTGTATTACTAACTTTATGTACTGTAAATTGAATGTTATTTCTGTAAAACTGTACAGGACAGTGATAAAAGGTCCAAAGGAGTCAGTGTATCTGTGGAGAAATGGATTTCAGGCGGTAGAAACATGAGCACAACTTCAAACTTGAAATTCACACTCATACACACTGGTGTTATGTTTTTTATTTTCTGTAACTCTTACATAGTTGTCCCATTGCACCATATGTTTCTACCTTGTTTTGTTTGCACCTTAGGTGTGGTCTGAGTGTTGCATCATCCATTCATCATTCATTCTCTTGTTTTGCACTGTCCTGTACTGCACTGTACACAGATAGATAGACAATAAAGTCTCTATGTATTATAGAGATTCAGAGTCCTGGTATCATAGACAAAATAAGTTATCATGTTCTCCATTCAATGTCCAAATATACTGTACATGTGGAGCACTTCTGGAATTGAGTTTATTTTTTCCTCAGTCACTGTATATCGTAATTAAACAGGACAAGGTGGCTGTAGCTCAGGAGGAGGGTTGGTGGTTTGATTCCTGCCTCTTCTTGTTCACATGCCACATGTTTCCTTGAGCAAGACACTGAACCCGATTTGCTCCTGATGGCCAGGCCAGCGGAGTGCATGACAGTTACACCACCGTTAGTTAGTATAGTTTAATCATGCCTCTGTGCTGGTGACGGCCGTGGCTGGAGACGTTATGTTTTCCGCCTCTCCGTCCCATCCTCGTGAACATTACATCTCAAGAATGCCTCAAGGGAATTTCGTCAAATTTGGAACAAATGTCCACTTGGACTCAACGATGAAGTGAGTAGATTTTGGTGGTCATAGGTCAAAGTACAAAGTCTATGAA
The DNA here is from genome assembly GCA_029783705.1 of Chaetodon striatus. Taxonomy (NCBI): domain Eukaryota; kingdom Metazoa; phylum Chordata; class Actinopteri; order Chaetodontiformes; family Chaetodontidae; genus Chaetodon; species Chaetodon striatus. Next base: position 28,021,552 of record JAPZEB010000002.1, on the reverse strand, counting down.
ACCATATCTGTCTTATTCTTATAAATGTGATATCTCAAGAACACCTTGAAGAAATGTCTTCAAATTTGGCACAGATGTTCACTTGGACTCATTTCCTCAAGGGGATTTCCTGACACAAATGTCCACTTTGACTGAAGACTAAACTGATTTGAATTTTGTAGTCGAAGGTGAAGGTCGGTGTGACCTCACAGAATATGTTTTTGGCCATAACTCAGGAATTCAGATGCTTATAATGATAAAACTTCACACAGATGTCAATAGGATACATTAATGAAGTCATGATGTTTTACATCCCAAAGGTCAACTACACTGTATAAAACACTTTTTTGGCCTCGAGTCTCATACCTCAGGAACAGAGGGGAAGACATTTGGTCAGATACTGAACTGGTGTCCACCTTAAAACTGTGCTGATTGTAAAGGTCTTCTGTGGTGTCGGGGGAAAGACGTGTGTAAAATATCCATGTTTTAACAGACATCGATGTAAACTGGAAGAGAACTTTGACTGGCGGGTGGAGGCGTAATTCTAGTTACTATAAACACAATGTTTTATCACTAAATTATTCCAGGATTCAAGCTACTGTTCCGAGATGCCAATGAGGTGCGGAGGATAAAAGTAAAGATGTTCTCTAAAGGAGTGCAGGTCAAGGATTTGCCCTACAGAGAGATGGAGAAGCTCAGACAGGTGGGTGTCCTCCACCACCATCAGTCAAATTCAAGAATCAACACTTCAATGCCAAAACAGCCAAGTTGTTTGGAATTTGCCTCACTATGCTCATGAAAATACAACAACCAATCACAGCATAACAGTCAAGACACACAAGAAGAGATAAAAGCACGTAATACATAAACCTCATAAAACATCACATACATCCATAGATGTTTAAGAGAGACTGTTAACAATCCAAGAGGAAAGTCTGATGCAAAATAAGGAGTGTCAGGTACTTTAAATTATGGTGTTAGTGTTGTGCTTTTCTGAAGTGAAGGTGCAGCACTGGAGAGCCATTTAGTAATTGGATGGTTCTGCAGTACGTGCTGTTGAGGAAACAGGAGTCTTGGCTTTTATGGCCCTGGGTTATTTCCTGAAGGCAGAGTTATTAAAAGGGGATTGACAGGGTGCATGGAGTCCTGTAGTATTTTTAAGCCTTTGCTCTGAGTGCGGGTCATGTAGGTGTCAAAGATGGGGGTGAGTGTATAGTTAATGATTTTTAAGGTGGATCAAACTACACTGTCCGCCTGTTTCCTCTGCTGAGCTGTGGAGTTTCCATACTACACAGATACAGAACAGGTGAGAGTACTTTCTGTCACAGCTCTGTAGTACTGCAGCGTCCCCTTGCTGGACACCCCATACTGTTTGAGCTGCTGTAGGAAAAATAGTCTTATGTGTTTTTTTGTTTTTTTTAAAGATATTTTTTGGGCTTCTTTGCCTTGAAGGACAGATTTAATGTGAAGGGGGAAGAGAGAGTGGGGATGGCGATAGCCGCTGCTGCTGCTGCTGCAGCAAGGACACAGCCTTTGTACATGCGGCACCTGCTCTACCAGGTGTGCTAGTAGACACCTTAATTGGTGAGCTTTTTTGATGATTAAGTTCAAATTGTCATCCCATTTAAGAATTCAATATATTGTCACGTTTAAAACCAGATATTGAGTCAAAGAATTGTGATGCAAGACACAGTGAGATGATAGGATGGCTAGAAATTTAGATTATCGATCATGTTTGTTCATGTTTTTCCTTCGAACTTAAGAAGGTACCAGCTGAAATGTTTTTCTGTTTGAGGAATACATTTTTAATGAAGGAGGACTGTGGGTTTTCTCTTTTGTACAAAGAAGGGATCGCTTTAGACTTCATGTACCAACAATTTTTCAAGTATACTGTACATACTGTAAAAGTCAATATGACAACAAAGGAATACCTGACACACAAAATGACCAACTGTATATCAGTTACTCATGCTGTGTTACTTTGAACCCATGAAGAAAACTTTGTTTTTCTAGCACACCTCCATGGAAAATGGCAAACATATTGATTTATTGATTGTTTGGAAACCACCTTTAACAACAGCAAAACTATATCAAACCAAACTGTGTATTGTACCAAAAACTGCACTATTTAAAACTGAACTGAATGTGAAACTTATCTATGCTCCCCTCAAAGCCAGACTCCAGTACTAAGGGTTTCTATTAATAATGCATGATTAGAAAATCAGATATTTGAGGTTAAGCGGCAGATTTCACATTGAAGAGAATATAAGAATTTTATCCTCATGATAAGTGAGCTGTATTTTCATTGAATACTTTGCCTTGGTTGTTTAATTTCAGCTCTGTAATGTTTGTCATGTCGTAGCTAATTTACTGACTTTACATTTGTGTTGCAGTTTCGCAGAGACATGATTAAAGCCATTCCGCTGGTGATGATATCCATCCCTCCCTTTGCCAACTACCTGGTTTTTGTCTTGATGTGAGTTACCTTGAAAAATCATTTCAGTTGGCACCTTTTGATTCTTATATAGCAAAGTATTCTAAAATGGTTCATGGTAATATTCATTTATGTCCCCCTTAATATTACCACAGTGTCTTGGATTTTCCTTCCTGTCTTGTCCCTGTTGATAAAAATTTTACCGTTCCTCCATGTTTCCCTCCTCTCTGTGCTATCATCCCCTCCTGTTCACTGCCAGGTACTTTTTCCCCCGCCAGCTCCTGATCCCTCATTTCTGGACTCCAAAGCAGCAGGTGGAGTTTCAGGGATTGTATTATTCCCACAGGGTGCAGCATCACTGGCCAGTGCTCAAAGGGCTCGAGAGCACCAGCCAGAAGGTAAAAGACAGCCAGCTACAGGGTCGCCTTAAGGACCTGTGTGCTAAAGTAAGTGAGCCCATCAGCACTGTTTCACGATAGGAATATTGTATTATGATGAGAATATGTGACAAGATGTAGAGTAGAACATATCTTCTTTAACAAATATTGGCTATATATATATATAAGTATATATTATTCCATTAAAGTGGGATAAATTGAGTTTCTGTGTGTGTTTTTAGGTGCAAAGTGGAGCAAACCCCAAAGCGTCTGAAATCCTTGCTGTTCGGAGTCTGTTTTCTGGCCCTCCTCTGGGTATAAAGAGAATGAGTGTGAATCAGATGGTCAGTAACACCATCCACTTCCTCATTCAGTTTACATAAAGTACAAAATTCTTGGTGAACCTGAACACCACTCGAATATCTCTCTTCTGTCTTCATGGCAAATCAGAGACACATCAGCCCACTGCTCTTCCTGACGCCGCGCCTCCCAGGTTTCCTGGTTGGCCGGCGGCTGAACAGCCACGCCTTGGAGCTGCTCCAGCTGGACCGGGCCCTCAGCAGGCTGGGCCCTCACCAGCTGAGTGACTCTGAACTCAGACAGGTCAGTGACACTTCATAATCACTGGCCACGAATAATAAGTAAATGAAGATCACTTACATGATACTTTTCCTTTTGTCAGGCTTGTTATGTCAGGGGGCTCCACTCTCATAGTCTGGGCATTAACCAGTGCCGTGAGTGGATATCCCTGTGGCTTCAGGTGTCCTCCTCACTCAAAGGTATTTACATTTGGAACTACAGTATTTTGTGATCTCACCCTTCTCCTGTTGACATTTCTATTTTAGAAGAAGAAAGGAATAGTTCAAAATTATTTGCCGAGAGTTAGATGAGAAGTTAACATTGTCATGTCTGCACTGTAAATATAAAGTTACAGTCAGCAGCTTTTCTTAGCACAAAGAAACAGGAGAACAGCTGGCCTGGTTCTGCTTAATGGTAATACATTCAACCTTCCTGCACCTCAAAGGCCTGTTTCTCGCTAGATAAAAAACCCACTTTAATGAGAAGGGTTACAAGCGTCATTCATTCCTGGGACAAATTACTTTGCAGTAGTCATGGTTATTTATCTCATGCTCCATTAGGCAGCAAAGAAAATATGATATCTGGTTCGATGCATTCATTTTCACCCATTTTCTGACCTGATGCAAGACAGACAATAGACTCCCCAAATCCCAGTCTGATCAAACATCTGTGGGACATACTTGTACCCCCCACCTCACAACCCACAGGACTCAAAAGATCTGAAGCTAACGTCCTGGTGTCAGACACCAAAGGACACCCTCCAGATTTCCCATGTCCATGCCTTCACAGGTCAGAGCTAAGGAGGACCCACCGTGGATCGGGGGTACGTCTGGGGTACCAGCACGTCCCTAAAATGTTCTTTTAGATTGGGATCTGGGGTATTTCTGGGCCAGGTTGACGCCTTGAGCTTCGTTCTGTTCCTCGGGTCATTCCTAAACAGTTTTTGTGGTGTGCCATGGTGCATTGTCCTGCTGGGGGGTCACTGCCATCAATAAGTGCTGTTGCCATGAGGGGCTTTATTTTGTCTGCAGTGGTGTTCGGGTGGGTGGAGCGCATCAAGTAGCATCCACATGAACGCCAGGACCAAAGGTTTCCCAGCAGAACGCTGCACTGTAACAAGATGATCAATGTTATTCACTTCACCCACCAGTGGTTTGAATGATTTGGCTGATTGGTGTATTTGCGCACATTTAACCATATAAAAGGTTAGAAAACTCACAAATGATCACATTATGTATACTTTGCTTAATCTGTACAAAAACCAAAGTGAATGAATTACAATTTGGTGTTTTAAGGGGATTATGTACAATTCTTTTGGCTGGGCCAGGTTAGCTGTTTTCCACTATTTTCAGTCTTTCCACTAGGCTAAGCTAAGCTAAGCTAAGCCAAGCCCTGCTGGCTTTAGCTTCATATTTAAGAGTATGCCTCCAATTTAGCTGTCAGACTCACATTGGACAGTGTTAAAAAAATATCTGAATTGATGCAGCAGAAATATCGTCTTTATTTTTTCATGCAGTCTTTTTCCTTGTCAGTACCTGGTGCCTACATTACCCACAATGCAGCTGTAGTATACAAGCCCATCCGGTGCTGACTTCAGTGAATCTTTCACCCTGTGTTTTGTTGAATTTGTGAAGAATATGTTGCCTGTAGTAAACGAAGAATCCAAAAACTGATTAATTAGAATAAAGGGGCGCCACGTTTAACAACAGCAGAACTATATCAAAAGATCTCCTGCAGTAACATTCAAGTCTCATTTATCCAGTCGTATGCTCAGTACTTCCCAAACACATGCGTTTTCACTTCAACTGTAATATTTAAAACACTTCTGCTTATACAGTCTTAGCCTCAGAGGAGTAATGCACCTGCTCTGTTAAAGTGAGAGTGTTTTAAAAAGGCTCTTTACAGCTGTTTTCAAATACCCAGCATTAGTGTATAAGACATATAACCAGACTTTACTGCGGAGTTAAGAGGAATCAATCTTCTCATCTCTCTGCAAAATGTTGAACGATTCCTTTAACCCTTCCTTTAAAAATGTCTTTTCTTGTCTAAAATTAAACACTATTTTAATTCTTCTCTTGTTTAATTTTCTGCAGACTCAGAGGTGTCACTGCTTTTGCACAGCATGGTATTTCTGTCTGCCAACTACCCCAACAGTGCCCGCCGACACTGACAGGAAGCCTGAAGCAAGCTGATTTTGCGATTATGTTCTCTTACGTGCACTTGGCAGCACAACTTCCTAAAAGTTGTCAACGTCTCCTTTTTGCAGAGGGGGGAAAAGATTTGAAAACTGTTCTTGGCAAGATTATGAGATTTAAGGAGGATAAAAATGTCTTAGCCCAACAGTCAAAGCAGGTTTGCAGTAAAAAAGTATCCAGTTTATTCTTAACACCACAAAACTGCAAAGTACATACTCAGTTAACAGGATTTTGTTTTTTGAAAAATGAGATGAATCTATCGTGTCTTTATCTGAGGAGTGGTATGGAGTTCTTCATGAATTAGCACAATACGACAGGTGTACTTTCACCTGAAAATCTTCCTTATTGGAGTTCTTATGTAATTCAGACTGTCACAGGGGACTTAAATTGATTTTGATGCACTGACTAAACTATATTACGTGGTGATGTTGAGGTAACATTTCAAGCTTGTTACCACTGTTCAGCTCAGGCTTTTCATTTGTTTACTTCTAAGTTAATGCATTATTACACAGCTACAAAGACACGCAGGGAAACAAAGAGGATATTATTTCATAAAAGGTCAGCAGCACTTGTTCTGTTAATTATTCACTTGTGTAATGGTAAAGTTGTTCGGATTCATTCCACATAAAAACACAGATACGATCACTTGTATGTGGGAGTGTAAAAGGTTTTTTACATGTTCACATACAGCTATTCCCTGTAGCTTCTCATACATTTACCTCACTCTTTGCTCTGCTATTTTTTTCTACAACAACACTGGTCAAATTGGAATTTGTGGCAACAGTCTCGAAGGAAGGAAATACTTTGGTTACACAACCAGTCAGTCACACAAAGGGTCCCCTAAAAGGAAAAAATGTTAATTAAAAAAAGTCTGATTATTACGTTTGCTATTGCAAAGACTTTCATCATGTTTGTGATGTGAGAAGCTGAACTACTTCTTGTAGATTAATATCCTTTCTGGTGTGCAGCACATCATTTACCAGCTGTCTGAAAAGAGTTGTGATGGCACTTTATTTTATTGTTTACTTGATGTTTTCTGGCTTTAGAGGCTTTAAATGACACTAACTTATTATCATACTTGCAGTACAAAGAGGAACCTGCGCTGGTGTTTGGTGTTGAAAAATGTTAAACAGGAACTGTCATTTGCTTCCTGTGCCTTTCGCAAGGACTGGCACAACACTCCAGAAAATAGTCATAAAAGTTATTTTCTTTTTGAGATTTTTGTTTTTTAATACAATATTATTTGCTCGACAGGTTTTGAATATTGTGCCAATATTATACACATTGTAATGGAACTGTGTCTGAAATAAATATCTTTCATGGTGTATCTACTTTCCCTGTTTTTATTTACAGGTAAAGCAAATTCAGACGTAATTTAAAGAGTCTTTAATAAAAACAGAAACTGGGAACCAGCAAAACATAACAACAGATCTTAAGTCTCTTAACACAAGTAAAATAAAAGATGTTAGAATCCCTCAAAACCAGCAAGAACATATGCTGAAAATAAAGTGGACAGGAATCATTTCTATCACTTCCTATGCACATACAGTGACAAAGCAAGATATCAATCTATGACAACATAATCAAATCAATACAAGTGGAAATACATTGTTCTGTGCATTAAATCTGAAGTATAAGATGAACGTATTAAAGGTTTCCAAACCAAGTTCCCAATGAGGGCGAACTGAACTACTCTGGTGTGAAGGTGAATCACATGACTTCGTAACCGCTGCGGATGCCTCTCATCAACATGCAGGCGAACACAATGCCCAAAATCTGAAAGGAAAACAATCACATGGAAAAAGGAAAGGACGTTGACATCCGTCATTTATAATAAATACTAACGGATACATTTATAAAGAAATGAGTTAAAGCTACAGTTGGTAACGTTTATGAAAATTACTTGCTGAACTTGTCACTACACCCACACAGACGTACATGAGACAGATAGTGTGTGGGGACAAAAAAAAATTCCCTCCTCATAGTGCTTCTTATCCAGATTTTGTTACTGCGCTGCCTATTTCTGGCCTCAGATATTTTCAGAAACATATTTTAGCGTACTGTTTAGCTGTTAAATAAGAAGTTTGTGACCCAGCCGCCGTGTTGAAAACAGTCACCCACTGGCTGAAACAACTTTCTCATCTTACAGCTAAACAGTGCACTAAAATGTTTCTGAAAACATTTGAGTTGAGAAAATAGGCAATGCAGTAACAATCTTGATTCATATATTTGATCAGTGCTGCCTAGTTTGAAAGTCTGACTGCAGTTCACGAGCAGTGATTGACATGACTGACAGCTGCTTTAAGGCCTTTGCACACTGAGTCTGTTATTTTTCGTCTGAAACTATCGCATGCCTGAAAATAATTACGATGTCATATTGTGTCGGTCACGTTTGCACACAGCCTTGAAACTTTGGTCTGTCGTTTAGGTTAAGTTTGAAAAAGATTAAATTTTCTGTGTTCTTTTTTACATTGTTGTTTGACCTAAGAGTTGTGAAGAAAATGTGGTGGAGGGACACATCTTCAGCAAGACAGAGGAAGAGGTCGCAGAGTATCCTTTCATAACTCAGATAGCCTTCTTTCAACAGGTCAGTTAGCAATATATAGGTGGATGTTGATGATGAGGAGGAGGAGGATTTGGACCACACACAGACAGAGAGTGTGAAGTGTGGAGACAGAGGCAGGATAGCTCTGCCCCTTTAAGGGTGGTGACAGCTTGGTTGGTAACTCCAGTGGAGAGAAGCCAAGGAGGAAATGTGTCTATTCATTTTGTCTTGCACTGGGAGTTTTCACACAGGATAGAACAATAAAGTGCACCAGACTCTGGTTTCCGTGCGTTACTTTTTTTTCCCCTCCACATAATGGATGAAAAAAAAAAAAATCATCGACAAAATGGACTCAGTGTGTGAAGGCCTACAGAAACTGCTTGACACTGACTGGTTG
>JAPZEB010000002.1:28002412-28012946 GCA_029783705.1 Chaetodon striatus | reverse complement strand
CTTGACACTGACTGGTTGTTTTCCTTCAGTTGTGGCAGATCCTAGCAAATGCCATCAGAAGCACTAAAGCTGCTTTCACACTACCGCGTGGTAACCACGCTGACAGCTGCCTACCTGCCAGAGCGTTCCCCCAAAAGGGAGAGCGCTCTTAAAAGTAGATGCTGCCGCCACAGTCTGCAGCAGTGATGCCAAGCAGGTGATTTGTGGAGCACTGGCAGAAGGCCAAGCTAGCAAATAGCTGCATACTGTAGCAAGACAATGGAAGTCACTGACAATACTGAAGATTTCTACATATTTGGACAATCTACCAGTCATCAAAAGTTTGGTGAAAATGTTATCCCAGGCCCAGTTTTTCTTCTGGTTGTCCTTAGCGCCATAACTCTGGGTGTTCAGACACCAACATTATCAGCTCCTCTATCTTGTCTCCTTTGATTCAAACGCCAGCAGTTCAACACGGTGAACTCAGCGCAGCAGAGCAATATCTGTGAGTGCACGTGGGCAGCAAACACTTCATACCCAGGTTGTTAGAAACGGCTTCCCTCTGCTGCCTTCCTCTCATTATAACGACTGGAGGCAGTAAGTTACCATGCAGCGAAGAGAGGAGGCAGAGGATTTTTTTTTCTTACTGATTACCTGTCTCATGTACTACTGAGTGGATGTAGACAGTTTCAGCTATTTTTCTAAAAGTTACCAACTGTAGCTCTAAAATAACAAAATTATTACAAAAACACATTTAAATGAAATCATTCTTGTAGGTCAACTTTAGTAGTAAAAATAAACTTGTTAGGAATTCTGCGCTAAATCATGTCTGTTAACAGTACTGTGTCTTAAAGTTATGTTACGTACCTGCAGGAATGCGATGACAAGAGCTGCGACTATCACCCACAGGATGTTTTTCTTCAGTAAAGCCTCAAATGCATCGTGACATCCCTACAACAACAACGGCCAAATAAGACGTTAGATTCAAATTGGAGATTTCACTGGTTGTTATTTGAGAAACCTGTTGCCTTGGGGTATAACGTTGACTTCTTATTAACAGTTGAGGTTTGTTGACTCTGATGTTACTTCCTTGTTGTTTAAAGTCCCACACCCCAATGCTGTATGTGTGAAAGTATGCATTATCACTAAATAAAACAATGTTCCCCTTCAAATCTTTTTTAAAATTCTTGTAAATCTTATTAAAGCCCAGAGTGTGATAAGGTAGTTAACCCCACACTGTGCCACAAACTGTTTGAGCACATTTGATACAGGTGACAAAATGCGTAAATGACCTGAAAGCATTGTTACCACACCAAACAGGGAAATATTTGATCTTTTATTTGTTAAATGGCCTACGTCATCCAACATAGTTTGAGGCCAGTTAAACCACAATTTAAATGCACCTGTGTAGAGAGTCATTACACAACAAAACTGTATATGTGTGAGTGTGTGCCTATGTGGCACAGAGCACCTTTGTAATCCTACTTGAGTCTAGTTTCTTTTTAATATTTACTTTCTGTCTAGCTCCTGTTTGGTCTCAACTATGGTCTCTGCAGCTCACTTGATGCTTGACCATCTCCAGAAACAAGTCTTAATCTTTGCCAACTGTTTGGTGCTGAACATGTGGTTAACGGTGGGGTTTTTTGGAGGTTTTTGCTGCTGCTGTTGGAGATAGGTTTGATGAGTGGTGAGACCGACAATGAGTTAAAAAGAGGACTGGAAGCAAAGTAGAACTGCAGAATTGACAGCATTATTATCAGTCAGAGTGACAGCAACGTGCACTTGAATTAAATTCTATTACATCTTTATTAATTTTTGTCTTTATTTCACACTTGCTTTGGCAATGGTAAAATATGTCTCCCATGTCAATAAACCCCCTTTGAATGGAACTGAATTACACCCCGCCATATTAAAAAGCACTGTGCTAACCTAACACAACAAAGCGTTTAACATACCACAGTTTCCACTTAAATAAACGTTTTGCTACGTTTTGTTGGGGCTAAACGCAGCCCTGCCCTAACATAGTGTTGAGGGGACTTATGATCCAGTGGGATTCACCATTCAGCACACCTGGGTGAGAGCAGATTTGGATGAGTAAAAACATTTAGTGCATTTTGAGTTAACTTCTCTGTTTTTTTTCTTAAAAGACAATTAACTCAATGTTTCTGCATGAGGACCAATGTTGCAATTACATTGTTTGTCATTACACAGTTTTCCATTATAGGAATGACTCGTTTTTTCATCTCTAAATTGTCCTGCACAAATCTTTAAATATGTAAAACTCGTAAATATCCGTGTCAGCTGTGCTCAGTCATTTGTTTTATTTATCTATAATTCTTGAAGCTGCTTATGCTTTTGTTTGAAAGTGGACAGTAAACATATGTATATATGTATCCCAGTGTTTCTGTTCCTGTTGTTCCTACAGCTGAGTCAGAGCTGTAATAACTTAGTGCTGATGAAAACATTTCCTTCTACAGTCACAGTTTACCTTCTGGTACACTTTGGCGGCATCTGTCATGGCCCCGACTCCACACTTTGGAGCGACTTTAATGCAGCATGAGTCAGGCACAGTCTTTCCATCAGGGGCGAAGTTTCTCCAGTCAGAGGAACTGTTCCCACCGCAGCATTTCAGCTGGAGGAGAGTCAAATGAAAAACATTTGAAACAGACATGCCAGCATTGTACAGTAAAAGGATCTAACTTGTGTCAACAGTCGGTGCTAAGAAAAACAGTGTCATGTCATGCAGCGCAGACCAGCAGGATGCAGCAGTGTTATGTGAAGGTGTTGTCAGGTTGAGTAAACAGTGAGTAGGAGACTTTGCACTGAACTCACATCCTGCTGCATTTTGTCCACACTCTTCTTGAAGTCAGCCGTGCCGTTCTTGTAACTGTTAATCATGTCAGTGAGACTGTCCTCGACCACAGCTGAGAGCTAGATGGGAGACACAACAAAGAAGTTAAACCAAGCCTTCTGCAGGGTCATATAGACTGTAACACAGAAATCAGTGAATTTCTACACTCACTTTGTTTCTGAAGATGTATCCAGCAATTGCTGCTGCAATCTCGACAAGAATGACCAGAAAGAGCAGGACGGCGAACTGTGGAAAACAAAAGATATTTAAGTGCCTTACATTAACTTATTTTTCGAATGGCACAGTAAACTCAACCTTTTTGTTGTAAACAGATACCACAATATGTGAATTACCGTTGTGACCATGCAGTAGTTCTCTTTCCAGGCACCGCAGCAGCCGAAGAAAGCGATGAAGAAGATCACCACGCCGACTGCGATGACAACAATGGGAGCTCCTGAGGCCGACACATCACGGATCCTTATGGTGTTGTGCAGACCCACTTGAACCAGGATTCCCACGATAATCAGTGCTAGGCCACATAACTGCAGGAAGGAGCGGAGGGTTAGTTTAAAGCCTTGTTCACATTACACGACTGGCCGACCAGTCTTGAGTTGCGGAGACTATCGTAATCTTTTGAGTGTTCATACTTGACGACGTGTTTCTGTCAGCGGGAGTCTCGCCAACTGCGTTACGACCTGTGTGTGTACACCACAAGATTTCTCCAGCGAGCCCTCGCCGACAGAGCCCCAGATAACCAAACTACGTTTTGTCACACGTGAACAAACCAGGATATTATGAAGTCCCCCGGCGCTAAACTTTAACGTGGATGTCCGACAGCTTGGAGCTCTGCTATTAATTAATAGCAGTATACTACTAACCCTGAAACTAAAGCATTGCATACTGTACATGTTGCATTTTAACTGGTGGGACTTTCCAGTGTAAAATACTGCCAATATTGCTGACATTTTGCTGATACCTAACATTTAATTATTTACCAAAAATCAATTCTACTTTATAGTTTTAAAACAGTACTTGCAAGTGGCCGCACAGCGCAACTTGCTGTGTTGGTGACTGTTTTAAAACTGCAAAGAAGAGCTGTTTTCACATGTGAGGCTACTTTAAAGTTTATTATAAACTCCATGGTTCAAATTCGGTGCTTACACTCGTGTATTCACTGATACCTGATCCAGCATTTTAAGGCAGTATCAGAGGCATTTTTGATTTTGAGCCTAGAGATTATCTGTTTACAACACAGAAGTAAAGAGAGCCTGAAATAATTGACTTTTCTTAGGAACTAAATGCCTAATATTGAAATTGAACCACTACTAAATATTTACTATAAGGGTTTAAATTTTATTTATTGCATTGAAATATGACATGCACTAATCTGCATTTATGTGGTCTGAATTCCCCTCCTTAAAATATCTAGAGGGTCATGTCAGGTTTTGCTATTAAAGAAAAAATTCCAAATTAAAATTTTTTTAGACTCTTTTATCCAAAGGAGAATTTTTGATAGTTTTATTTTTTGTATGAACATAGAGCAAGAAAGTAGTGAGACAGTACAGCACTGCCAGTGAAAATATGTAGAGAAAAGGAAGCAGTTCATAATACATGTAAAGGGTTCAGGAAATAAAGTAAAAATTGTTATAAGCCTAGATGATAGTAGCAATCCCATTTTTCCAAAAAGGTAAATAGGATTTAAGGCTCAGAATCTCCAAATGCCCAAATGCCCCACTATTTTGCAAAAAGGCTTAACTAATGGATAAAACCAAAAATGTCTAGGGAGATTTTTTTAATGTTGGTGTCTGAATTAAATTGATTTCAATTTTTAGATCCAAAACTGACCAACTGAATTTCTGTTTTACTTAAGTCCGATTTGAGTCTACAGCCATGCTGATGGCTCTGTGATGCTGTACTAAGCTTTATACTAACCACAGGCCATGCACATATGCTCACAGTAACAATGCTGATGTGGTGTGTATATAATGTTTGCCATGTTTTAATTAGCACTAAAGTAGGATGATGGGAATGCCACTACTTTGGCAGGTTAACAGTACTGGGTAAAATTAAATTTGGCCCTGATGATGGAGCTACATGAAAGGTCAGGGGATCTACAAAGTCAGTACGATACATCTTCTGGGGACCATGAATGTCTGTAGAGTCATGATAATCCAACCAGTAGTCCCATTCAGTCTGGACCAAAGTGGCAGAGTGACTCACAGACCACCCTTGCCAACTGGAAATGTTAAAGGCGGGAAATATGTAGATAGAGGATCTCAAAGTAAAATATATGAATTGCATAAGGGGTATTTAAACTTCAACATTAAGTATTTAATCATAAGCAAAGGTAACAATTAGATATCCACTTGCTTATAAGGTTCAAACTTTTCTTTGTTTCTCTGTGAACACCTCACTTTAACTAAATGATTAAGCACTTATTGCAAACAGATGCAAGGAAGTTGCAACAGTCTTCAGTTCCCTTACGCAGATGATGCGAAATGATCAGATGATAAAATGTCATATTTATGTGTCAGTGCTTTGGGTGGGGTTGACAAAACACTCAATTGGATCTTTTACAAACACTGTGTGGGTGGACTATTTGACCGCGATCAGCTGGGATCAACTGGCTCTAAAGCAAACAGCACAGTAAACTTCACGTCCTTCACTTTGACTGCAGGCAGTACATTCAGAGTAGATGCAGCTGTGGTGGAATCAATTCGAGGACAGGAAGGGATTTAACCACAAGAGCCGAAACAATTAGTCGATTAAACGATGAGCCCATCAGCAGAAAGATATGTATTATTATAGTTTTATGGCCAAACAATTAATCAAGAAAATAACAGGCAGATTAATTGATTAGGAAAGTAATAATAAGTTACAGCCCTATCAACTGTTCAACTCTACTGTGACTCCACTGTGTCTGAGCATTTGTTTTATTTAATTGGACATTAAACAGACGTTCAAGTCTGCAGCAGAAAAACTAAACAACAAACTAAAGGCTTTAAAAACTCTCCTGAACATGTAGCACTGTAAAGAGTGCAAAGGGGATCTGTACCACCACATTTTGCACACATTATATACTATGACCATGTCCTTAAACAGCAACCTACATGATGACACATTAATGAGGGTATTTGAATGAGGTCATTGATCAAGTGATACATGACGACAGCACGGGAAGTGGAAAAAACCTGACCAAAAGGCGAGAAGTACTAAAAACATATTTATCTGGAAAATCAAATGACTCTGACTTCGAACTTGTCTCACTGTTTGTGACATCACTGTAATGTTGCAGTAAGCAGAACATACTGATAAACAGCCTCAACTGATGTTTATTTTCATTATTATTAGGAAATTATTATATTATTATTTTATCCATTAACTGATTAGATGATAAGTTTTGGAAAAAACTGCGAGAAAAGTTGTCTTTACAGTTTCATGGGGCTTAAACTGACTTATTCAACCATCTTACCAACAGTCCGAAACACAAAATATTAATTTTGCAAGAAAACTAAGAAAAGACCCAAATATTCACATTTGAGGTTATTTTTTTGTTGGTGACTACTACTACTAATAATAATAATACTAATAATTAAGGCTTCATTAAGTATATTCTGTGACAAGTAAGAGTCCTGCATTCAAATTTTACTTCAGTAAAACTACAAAAGTATTGGCATGAATATATATTTAAAGTACCAAAAGTAAAAGTTCTCATTAGGCAGAATGGCCCATATCAGAATTATGTAGATCATATTATTGGATTATATTTATTCGCCGCCTAAATCAAGAATTCCAATATGTTATTTCAATGGCCTAGGAAAGTTCAATTAATATTGTGAACATGAGCAACTCTCTCTCAAAGCCACAAACCACTGAGGTAAGTCTCAACCCTCTGATGTTGCTATTAATAAAGTCTGAATCTCAGAAGCCTGATTTTATGGACCAACGCAACGTTTGTTTTCACTTTTAAACCCAGGTGAGCTTTACGCTATTGCAGTGTTCTCAGCTCTGAAACAGAAAATGTACCCATATACTCAGAACATTTCTCTGGGTGTTCTCAGTGTCATCTATGAAACCTTTCACCATTCACTGTCTGTGGAGCAGCTCCCGACTTTATACCTGATGACAAGTTTGAGTTTTGGCACTGTGGTTTTGTAATTTGCGAAAAATGTTTGTATTTACTAATATGTTTTGACAGTCTTAGACCATAGGAATAACATATATAATTTTTGAAAATGGGCGTAGTTCCCATTCAAACTGTTGCTTATTCATGTAATATGTGGTTATAACCCTAATAATGCTTTTATGGCTGTTCGTGAGCCAGACTAAACTTGTAATTTATTGACCTTTTTATTAGTCTTACTTTACATGTCCCCAAGCAAAAACAAACACATCCTGACAGGAAGTAGAACAGGATAGAGACATCAATTCAGCTTAGGGTTGTTAACTGTATTAACTCTCAGTCCACTCTCTTTAGCAGTTTTTTTTATCAACATTAAAAAGCAGTGGCGCCGAGTCGTTGTAAACAAATGAACAGAAGCACCAGGATCAACAACAACGCCCAGCCAAACTGGTCTTACTACAAATTCAGAGTAAAATTAACAGAGGGATAAAAACTGTGTGTTTACACTGGGAGTCTGTCAGTAGTCTTTTTTTATGTGAGGTGACTGTCAGCCCAGTTGGTTGTGTGTTATCCATATTAAGCCCTTGTTGCAGCTGAGGCCCTCTTCTTTGTGGCAACACCAATGTAAATATTTGAGCATGAGTCAAATAAGTGGCTAATGGCTGAAGTAGGAAAATATAAAGGAGTGAAGAGGGCAGGCAAACAGAGTGAAGACAAAGCCAGAGAAGAGGAAAGAGGAATGCAATAGAATAAAAATGACTAGAAGAAGACATCTCCAGCCCTGATACAGTGATCTGCTACTTAAAACACAAGTGGGCCAGGGGTGTAAAGTGAAGAGGTAAATTCCTATTCCCTAATCAAAGACGGACAGATTTTTGTCAATGGGATAATGTCCCAACTGTGCAAGATGCAGTCACAAAACTTTACAGGTGTGCAGTTAAGATCACAAAGAAGGCCAAGTTTGAAGATGGGTGTGGTCCAAACAAGGGTGCTGGAAGTAGGGGGACAGGAAGTAGGAAAAGGACCAGTGGCCCCAATGCTATGGCCCTAGCCCAAACTGGTTTTCAGTCACAGATCACTGTCTTGCAACTGGAGTGATCCAACTGCAAAATCGTCTCTCTAATAATAATATATTATTATTCATTATCTGTTTATATACCAGTCTCCACTTTCGAATGCTTGACAAATACATCAATAAACTCTTCATCTATCTGCTTACAACTACAGTATGGTGAGTAAAAAAAGTGTCTTAAATTACTACATACAGCTGTTGTTTGTATGATTGTAATAAACTGGACTGTTGGACAAAAGAAGACATGATAAGACATCATATATAAGAATAAATCAATAAGGTAACATGTTGCTTCGACCCCTCATTTATAAGCAGTATAGAAACATTTAATAATTTAATTTAATATTGTAGTTGTACGGACCTTTCTACGAGTTTACTAAAGTACAACATTTGTCAACAGTTTTAAGTTCTCCTGTAGAGACATATTTTGTATTATTACAACTGTGTTTTACTCTATTATTTTTCGTTATCTGTTTATACACCAGGCACAAGATACTTTTTTTTTTATTATTCTCTACAATAGTCTATAAAATGTTGGAAAACAGTAAAATGCCTAAGTAATGTCTTCAAATGTCTTGTTTTCTCCAACCAACAGTTTAACAGACTTTCAGTTTATTTACAACAGCTGTGAAAATGACTCTTAGTTGCAAACTCGCAGCCTTTAAAATGTGCGCGGAGTGGAGTGAAGAGTGAAAACAAGCTTGTCATTCTGTACTTCCTCCTGTCCTGCATGAGATGGTTATCGGAGTTTCACTTGGCATGACAGAGTTCACCGTGTAAAGCGTTCACTGGCACTGTGTCAGTAAAGGAGGGAACGAGAAAATAAAACCTGGTCATAAGATTCAAATTCCATCATCACCACCTCTCACTCCAAAGCTCTCTGACACACAATGAGGAGACTGCAAACAGGTGACATCCAGGAAGCGTTCAGGTTAATCCAGGATACCTGAGAAGAATGTCCTCCTGTTCGTGTTCCTCCGTATTTTCATACATACTAAACAAACATGTATTAAACAAACACGTGGGCCAGTGAGCAGGTGTTCAGGAGGGATAAATCAAGAAGAGATGTCACAGGTTGTGTGTTTGCTCATCAGCTGATTTTAAAGATGATTATGTGACTGTTATGATTACTGCGCGTTGGGATAACAAGACCAAAGGTCATGCTCACAGTCACGAGGGCTGGCAAAAAAAGGAGAAATGCCACATAACTAGTCCATATTTCAGACTGCCAAAACGATAGGCTGATTTATCTTGGTAACACAAATCACACTAGACGTCACTACATAGCTTTAGTTCCTGTTTGCTCCCTCGTTGCTTTAACTTTTTGTCACCACAAGCTCCCTTCGCTGTTCAGTATCATTACGTTTGTGGCATCTGCATCCACTTTGCTGCATTTCCATAGAAAACATTTAAAGAGGAGGTAAGCTGCTACTCACCCAGAAAATGAAGTTGAAGAAGAAAAGCAGGAACTTAACACACTTCATTCCCCCCTCTACACCCATGGCTGATGGTTGTCTGTTTCCTGGATTAAAGAAGTGTAAACAAACTTTGTTAGATTAACTATTGTTTTAAGGCAGACTTAAATGGACATTGCATCAGATGTAATACGAGCAGCAGCATCAGTGTGGAGGATATGAGTCATTTGATTTAACTGTAAAAAAAAAAAGGGGCCTTGAACTGTGAACTGGACAGTCATGACAAAACTAATGTGGACATTTTGGTTTCCCTTAAACACGTTTTTCTGTGGCCCACACATGTCTCTGTTGTGTGAATAAATTAATTACACAACCACAACATAATTAATAAGACAAATCAAAGTTTAAAACCACCAGCTACTTTGTTTAAACATTAAATAGACCCTTAAAGATGAACAGGGTTGTACTTTAAACACTATAAAAAATGAGTTAAAGCCTGTAAAACCCATCGTCAGGGCTCTGAGGGGTCAACAGACCTGTTTTGAGGAGGAAGCAGTGTCCCGTCCGGCCCTGCCCCGGACCGTTAATCACCGCTAATAGTTAGCAACAACATCTGCATTGTCCCAGACCTCATAATTACATCAACACGGGCGACTTAAACTTATTGAATTTGTTAAACTTTTACAACCAAGTTAGTCATACACAAACACAGACACATAGAGACGTTTCCTCCACACATGGGCAACTGAAAAAAATCCTCATTTGACAAGTTTCTTTGTGACGATCGTTCAACGGCTAATTTAAATACTCCGTCCCAAAGCTGTTAGCTAAAAAACTGTTAGCATTAACGAATGAAACTTCGATAACTCGGTGGTATTTTGAGGTTTACCTTTCTGGGAGTCCCTTAGATCCTGCGATGAGAGGCGAAGACGACGGTGTGTTGAAATTTTAGACTAACTTCTGCTGTTATAGTCCCTCCTCCCTCGCCTCCCTCGCCTTCCCAAACTTCCCACCTCCTCCGCCACTTCTCCTTTTATTCACCCTAACCTTGTGCTACCTTCAGGGTCTCGTCGTTAAACACACCACTGTCACCT
>JAPZEB010000002.1:27926944-27937268 GCA_029783705.1 Chaetodon striatus | reverse complement strand
GAAACACCAAAGTCACACAATAACACAAACAAACTGATAAAGGCAGTGGTAGACCAGTAACTCCAGTGTTTAGCAATGTTAAGTTACTGTTCTTCTCAATAGAATCTGGCTTTGAAAAGAGCAGAAGAGTTGCCTGTCAGAAATCGCTTATTTCACGTCTTTCTGTTTTTAGTAGGGCTTTTCTGAGGTGGCTGAAATGTGTTTTGCTGCTAACCCAGTCCACAGGAGTATATTGCTTAGCTTCCTTGTCAGTACTCCAGCCTGCTTCTCCAAACTGGGGCTGTGTCAACTGAAATCTGCTGTATGTAATATACTGCCGATGGAGAAAAACCTCATACAACCTCACTTCACAAGATCTGAGCTATCTCTTTAAGGTTTAGAGTCAAGAATGCCAATCTATGATCTTCTACAATCAATTAGCTGGAGAGTGACTGAACTCTTGCTAGCATCATCAGAAATTCTGAAATTCTCACAAGAACCATAAATAAAGTGAGCTCATCCTGCTGACTTATCAGGGCCTGCATTGATTATTGCTGCTAAGAAGAAAACCTGGAATTTCTCTTACATATGCGAATGAAGCAACCCTGTCCCTTGAACTGTGCTTGTTTGAGTATTAGTAATATATAAAGCAACTGACTGTTTAAAGCACAAAACAAAATGAATCACAGTTGCAAAACTCTACAGCACCCTAGTCTAAATATCTGACTTGTCACATCAGAGGCTCTGTTAAGCTACCTGAGCTTCACCATATAGAGTTTCCTATTATGCAAATCTCTGTGCCAGTGTCATCAAGCAGGACAAAGGTAAGAAAAATGCCCTTTGACACACTGATGGTACAGGAAAACCTGTACACACCCACAGCGCTCTAGTAAACAAGCAACATGACCTCAAGAAAAAATATCATGACACAAAACAACACAAAACTCTGGAAGCGGATGTCCTTTTTGCGCATTTTACTGTTTGCGTTTCCTGTAATCACAGCCCTGCAAACCCAACCCCTTAAGTTCCTGAACCAGTATTACCACTGGGGTATGAACGTTTTTCAGCATCTTGAGCTATTACACAGAAACTAAATTTAGTCTCTGAGTTCCTCAAAAGGTTATTGCGGCGGAAACGCCGTACAAGCATTCTGCTACACCTCACTTTTCAACATGCTCAGATATTTTAGTCATCTCATGATTCAGCCGTAGCCATGACCAGAGGCAAATTTTTAAAAAGAAGTGTACTCACCAGCTCTGGAGCTCAGCAAACGTCTGCTTCATTCTCTTGATTGAGGAGTCCATCTCCTCCTTGACCACCATCCTGTAGCGAGTCAGTGAGGCGGTGCATCTCTGCAGGTCCTTCACAGAGCGGTCAATGTTGGGAGCTGATGGGCAGACATTAAACCTGACTTAGGCACATGTTGAAGAAGGGCTACCAGGGGGTGGGCCGGTGTAAAAATATTCAAACCGGTTTGATATTAAGCCACAGGACCAGACAGGTATACTGGCTGTTATCAGGTGTTGCATTTGACTCAGCAGCCGGTTCAGAGTGCAACATAATGACACTGTCCTAACTGCAACTGAGCATCCAACTATTGTGGTGCATCATGTAACACTGGAGCTTTGTCACACTGAATCTGTTAAATATGCCACTCTGTAAACAAAACATGTAAATATTAACCGTGTGCTATTGATCCGACTGGAGACGTAACCACTCCAAAGATGCTATGTTACTTTTGAAACATAAAATAGGTTTTTCATTGTTATATTTACAGGAAAGTTGGCTGTTATTACCAGAAACTTTTAGCTCCCTGGTGATCGCTCTCCTGCCAGCCTCCACCTTATTTTCGTTTTTGCAGTGAAATAAGGTGACATCGTATAGATACCTCCTCATTTCAGCTTCTTGAGTCAGCAGTTCATTGTCCATCGTGGTGCTTTCAAAGCAACAGCAGGAATAAATAGAAACAGGGCATCCGACAGAAGTTAAGCTTTTGTCAGCTTCAACTCCAAAATGTTGCCATATTGTATTTTTAGTTTTTTTGTTGCTTGTGCTCGGCTCACAGCCTGCCAGACACCAGTGGCTCTGTTAGTCTGTTTATAACATACTATGTAAATCACATTGTCACACTGCTTATTACTAATGCCACGCACCAAGTTGGTTTTAGCGCCTTGTTACTTCTGCACACGTTGATGATGTAGGCTTTTTAATTTGCCAGAATGTGTCATATGCCAATCTGGATAAAATCAAACTGGTTTGAGCGCATACACTGGACTGGACTGGCAAAACCAGAAATTGACCCAACCCTATAATATGTTCTACAACATATTTTGCTGCAAATTAAGTTTTACCTGTGCCTCTGTGAAAGCTCACACGTCATTATTAATCACTGTATTTCAATAAACCTGCTGAACAGGATCATTTGGGACATGAGGTACAAAGTGTCTAACCCATCTTCTTGACTCCTGATGATCCTTGCTCGTCAGTGGTGGGTGGTAATGAGGTGGAAGAGGGTGGATGTGAATTTGAGCCTGGCCTGTGTCGGTTCTTGTTGCCTCTGGGACCCTGGTGATTCCTCCCTCCTTGCTGTAGGGGAGGACTTGGAGCGCTACCTTGACTTTCTGCTTCTGCACCTGCAAGAAGATGGATGACTTTAAAACAAATAAAGTAAGTAGTTTCCAAACTTACTTTCCCCCAAAACAGCTTGAAATAGAGATGAGCCAAATTAGTCCACAAGTTGGTCAGCAGCAGAGTGTTAGGACGTTTCTCTAAAGATTCTCCAAGAGCGAAATAAGCAATCAAAGATGCTTTTTGACACTTTTAACTGGAAGTGAAAATGGTGAGGTTTGACATAATCACAACAGATTATGAATATATCCAGTCACATAAAATAACAACACAGAAAAGGCATCAGGTCTCACTGAAAAACATTTGATTCTTATTTTAATTGACACCCCCCCCACACGCTAGATAAGACCATCTGCTCTGCTGTTTGTGGGCAAGTTTCATTCATTAAAAATGTTACCCAAGAGTGAAAGCACTAATTTCAACAGATGAGAGCTTCAGGTCCTGCTGTTGGAACTCAGCACATGGAAACATAACAGATGTAGTACTATCATTATTTATATTAGGAGACCCAACACAATTAGAAAATACTACTACAGCTGTCAATGATGTGTCATCAGAGAGGCGTTGTACTCTGACAAAAAATAAAGAAGAAGTAGAAGAAGAAGAAGTTGGTTTGTAGTTAAAATGGTCTCTGACTTCAACTGTCAGAGCTGTAATTACCGGTGGTTTCGGATGTAGCAGGTTCTGAGTCCAGCTCGGCTGCATCCAGGGAGGCAGAGTCCAACTGTTCACTCAGAGAATCAAGTGACTCTCCATCCATTACTGATCCGTTGGCATGAAAGCCGTTCACCTCCTCCTTGCCCTCTTCGGGTGAAGCGGCCTCAGGTGGAGCAGGCTCTGCTGAAGCCTCTGGCTGAGGCTTTGGCTTCTTTTTCTTCTTGGGCTGGACATGGAGATATCAATGTCAAACCTCTTTGTTCAAATCCTCTTTGTTCATTATATTTATCCTAATCAGCACACACCAGGAAAGAAAAGATTTAAGCTTAAGCCGAAATTTAAACGTTATGCCTGCCATATACTTGAAGACTTTGACAAGACTTATAAAGACTGAAGTCTGACCCCCCTTTCACTTCTTCATTCCACATGGGTTTTAAGTCACACACTATAAGATTTTGATAAGACTTGGAATCTTGCAGGGTCGCTATTTGCAAGACTGTAACTAGATTCCTTTTGAGTTTATTTCCCACACTGCTTCCTTACGTGTCTGCAAAAATACATAACTCTAGACTACAAGATAACTGTCGACATGTATTGACAGTGTTCATGTCAATTCAGCACCATTATAATCCATAAAAGACCAACTGTATTTGTGTACAAACTTTACACTTTGGATTTTGTTGCCTCAGCTCGCTACCAGCCTCCTTTGGTTTGCTGCTCTATTTTAGTGGGAGGAGAACATGGAAATAAGAGGCGAACCGTTTCAAAAATTAGGTTTTCTCGCTTGAATAAGTGCTGTTCAGAGGATAATATACACACACCGAATTAAACACGGAATCTTGTTTACTCCATAACTCCACCAGTTTCTCCTTTTCCACAGTCCAAAAGAACCATGTTTACTATCTACCTGGTTTGCAGCTTCTTGTTGGTGCTGGAGAAAGCGCAGCTATTGGTTGTTGACAATGTTCACATTGTTAAACTTTACTATTTGAATGAGCCAAGACTAAAAAGTATATCAAACATGTATGATTTTCTCTGAACGTCAGGAGGAGGAAAAGACCAACTTTAGACAGCTCATACTGACTTTTATAACGACCTCACACCAAAACCAACCAAGTTTGTCTGCAACGGTAAAATTGCTTGAAAAGTTGTTTGGTGTAAGGCAAGTATAGTTAAAATGGATGGAGTCTCTGGCTGTCTTTCAATCTTATCAACAACCGTTCATCCGATCGACTTCACACTCAGTGGGGGTGTTGCAGCGGACCTAAGGAAGTGCAGTGTGTGAGCTATTTATTATTAGTGCATTATGTACACACTGTGTAGTGTATTGAGAGGGGACCCCTTTTAACTTTACACTGCCAAACAGCGTGCTGGGTACGGATCACTCTCTATCATTGGCTACAGTGCATTTAACAACTTATGAAAGAGAAACCAGAGAGACCGGAGATGTTACACTGTAGGAAACTCAAACAGTTCAAGCATCAGCTATGCAACATAGGGAATGTAAGCTTTTGCTTTCAGAAATAGCCGGGCTTTAAAATGTCTGTGAGACCTTTTGCACTAGAATGACGTGTACAGTAGCATTGCCAGGGGACGCAACTACGTCATGGCAGGTGTATTGCTGAAGACCTACAGTAAGAAAGCACAGTGACAAGTGTGAAGTTGTTTGGATGATCTGTTCTCGTGAGAGATACAAGCAATCGAGCACCTGAAGCCAAGCAATCGGCCTGTTTCAAAGAGCCACGTTTTGTATGTGCATGGCACTGGTAGTTTTTACAATTAATGAAAAACACCTTGAACATCCGATGTTAAAAAAATACAGGAATTACTTTCAAATACTTCGTAACAAGGGCTGACATGATTATGCTTACACAAAAGAGAGACATTCAAGATGCAGGCTTTCAGGTTCTTACCTTCTTTTTGCCAGTGACATTCCACTCCTTCAGGATCTCAACTGCACTGCCTGAGGCGTAAAGCAAACAATAATGACGAAGGTCCACAGTAAAACATGACTCACTTAAAACCTTGTAGTACCCATCTCAATATCTAAATGCCCTGAGGTGTTGTTTAGATGCCGCTTAATAAAGAACAAAGCAGTGTGACGTACATGGGACAACCTTCTTGTTCTATTATTAACCTGCAAAACTAAAAGGCATGCAAATGACGCTCAGGCCTCTGAATGCAAAGCATGGCATGCATGAAAAAAATCTGTTCTCAAGGTCACGCTAAGCAAAAGCAAAGTGGACAACTTACAAGGTCTGACTTAATTGCAGGAAACTAACAAGGTAGTGCTGGAAATATGTGTATAATTATAGGGACATCTTCAGAGTCTTTGCAGAAGTAGGCAGATCAGGTGCATCACATGATACTAAAATATTTTAAAATATGCAAAACTACTTCCTTTTATGGGAAGTTAAAAGTATTTATGAATAGGGGAGCTTTGAAGGTCAATAATTTCACATTGTTGAGGTTAAACAGTGATGTCTTCATACCTTCTAAGAAAGCTTGAACGGCCTTGTCAA
The DNA here is from genome assembly GCA_029783705.1 of Chaetodon striatus. Taxonomy (NCBI): domain Eukaryota; kingdom Metazoa; phylum Chordata; class Actinopteri; order Chaetodontiformes; family Chaetodontidae; genus Chaetodon; species Chaetodon striatus. The sequence continues at coordinate 27,931,482 of JAPZEB010000002.1, read as the reverse complement.
CACAGTTCTCAAAATGCTGCAAAACCAGCACTATCTCATTGTTACTTTTGTTCGGGACAACGGCCCTGACGGCACTGATCTGCAAAAAACAAACAAAAAAAGAGCACAGCGTATGAGAGAAACAGGTTTTGGTATCAAATAACAATCAAAGTGATTCAACATTTACTACAAATTCACAGTGAAGGTTTTTTTTAAAGAGTTGGCCCCTTTCCAAAACACAAAAAGATATATTTTTTCCTCATACCTGCAGTACTATATTTCAGTCTGGATTGTTTTGGTGTGCATATGCTTGTGTAACGCGTGCTTCCTTCTGAGCAGTGATATGGTTGGTGGGTGTTGTTTGCCAAAAAGAAAAAGAAAATAGTTCCTACATGAAACTGCTCACAACAAGGTCTGTGGATTATCTTGAGTAACTGGGTCATGATTTCTGGAAAGAGACGTTGCGGTTGAGTTCTTCATTATCAATTTTTTGCCGCTTTGAGCACCACAACTCGAGTGGCATCTTGTCCCATTACATTGGAGAGAAGGCGGACATCTCTACAGCCAGAATCTACAACACTCACCAGCTCACATCAAAACATCTAGACCAATAAATAGCAGGTAAGGGGAAAAGTATGTGTATTTGAAGTTATGGTGAACAGTCTCTTTGAGGTTATTAAAATATTCGAGCACACTGGAAAGTGAGGTACAACAAAACACTTTGTGGGGCTTTTCCACTACAAAGACTTACATCCCCAGGGACCAAGAACCCTTTGAGGAACTCAGTGACTGATATCAGTTCCTGTATGATAAAACAAGTACCTTCCTTACTGGTACTACTTTCTAATGGTTCAAGGAAGGATCTGGGGGTGAACTGTCCCTTTAACATATAACTAACATTTGGCTTAAAAGGCAAAACCTTATTAATATGTTATTAAATACAATTTTATTAATGTGTCTGTTTGTAGTCTAAACAAAGCAGCCGCACCAATGCAAATATTGACAATTTCAATTATTTAGTTATTAATATTTTTTGCACAGCTATCCGAAACTCATATAATTGTTTTTAAGAACCAAAATATTTGTTTGCAGTTTGGCTCTTATTCTTCACTGCTACTTAGGTTTAATGTAACTCAAACACCCTTTTACAACCAAAATTAGCACTTTTACTTGGGATATTTAAACATGGGAAAACCCACTAAAAATAGGTGACAGCCTCCTTTCCCATTGTCAGTAGACCAGAGCTGTGTAAACAGCTCTACAGCAGTCGAGTATGCTTTTCTGTGTGAACTGTTTTTCTAACTGGTCCTTCAAGTTGACATCAAGGACAGGCCAGAAAACAGGTTAGTAAACAAAAAAGCAGCATGGAGCCCAGTGAAAATACTATGACGGCTGTTTCTTTTTTCATATCTCTTACTTATACAGTCTCTCTCTCAAACTTGGTGCCGACTAATTTGGAACGATGTTCGAGTGCTGCTTGGGTGAACATTTTTCTGGTGGCCCATCACTGCATTGTACTGGAAAGGGGCTTAAATTGGCGTTTCCACACGAGTGTTGTATTTCCATCACTGCCAATGGAAGCCAGTTGAAGCTGGAGCAGATAAATACCCTTGACTACTGCAGAGTCATTTCACCCCTGCGTGCATGCCCACTTTTAAATAAAAAAGCCCAATGTTAGCCGGTGTGGGTTTTTGGTGCAGTGGCAAAGGGGCTAAAATGTGCTTTAAAGCATTGAAACCCCATAAAAAAAATTTTAAATTACAAACCCAAACCTTTCATGAAATCATTACAACACCAGTGTGCTGCCCCATTTTCCTTAAGTAGTTCCATTATAGATTAACAGCTTTAAAAGAGGACAAGGCTTGTCGAGAGATTATATAATGGCATACCTCAAGCAAATTCATATTTTCAAGGGATTTCAGGTGTTGAGCTGTTGAACATCTGTTTCAGACACTGATAAATGAACTCCTATTGAGACAAGACTGGCTCTAAAACATTGCATTTTTTCTTTTGCAATACTATTACTGTTGTTCATGCTCTGACAACTTGCCCTCTCGTGTTTGCTGTTGCCAGAGCTGCTGTGCAGAGCCCACAGCTAATGAAACTGAATGTCAAGGCTTAGGAGCGAATCCACCAACACCGAGTGGAAATGTTTAACTTCAGGAGCAGATTAGAAGCCCTTGGTATTACAAAAAAAAAAAAAAAGTGTGATTTAATGTTTCAAATTTAACCCTTTACTAAAACAACCTGCAGGCTCTCTGTGCAATTAAGGTGCAGTGTGTATTACCTTCTCCTTCATCCTCTCAGCTGTTCCTCCCTGGGACATGGCCATTTTTGAGCGAGTATCAAACACCACCCCTGACGTATCTGGAAAAATATAACAGAAAAACCCTCCATTGTCTGTTTGGGCCTGGAATTGTATTTGCAAACCACAGTAGACGTCATTTGCAAAACAAAACAACCATCAGATGTCTTCTCAGCGATTCCCTAGGTAGAGTTGGCAACTAAGTTTTTGAATCCCAGTCATTTTACAGAGGCAGATTTATGTTTGTAAAGCCATTTGTTCCATTTAAAATAAAAAGCCATTTTATTTCCATGAATAAATCAAAGAAATCTATTAACACATTCTCACCTAATCAAATATGCTGGTAAATAGATTTGATTTGTTTACTGAAGGCATCATTTGTATAAAATTCACCCCACAGGGAGAAAATTTCAACATCAGCATCACTGCACATTGTACTGTGGAGGTGGAAGGACGTTTTATTTAGGCGTTTAAGCACACCCACTTCAGTTACCAGCACAACCAGTGAGCACTTGTGAAAATAAAGGGAAACTCATCACATCTGTGCCTGAACAGTCTTGAATGTGCATCTGATTTAAATGACTAATAACCGCTGTAGGCTTTCAGAAACACATTTTTACAAGTGGAACAAACTGAAGGAGGGTTTGTCATCAGAAGCAGAAGAGTTCATAACCAGCTGAGTTGAGGTAACAATTTTTTTTTCTCTCTCAACAAGGAGTCTGAGGACATTTCTTTTTTAAAAATGATAAATAGCCTACAGCTGAGTATGAGGAGTCAGGGTCCAAAGTTAATCTGTGGCCATTTAAATACAAGACAGTGAAAAATGCTGTCAAAGCATTCTTGAGAAAATGCCCTGTAAAAGTTGTTTTCCTCATGCACAAAAGTAGGTTAATGTCACTGTAAATGTCCACAGCATTTTCCTTATAACTTTTGAGATTCACTTTAAGTATTGGGGCCTGTGAGGACATTATAATTTTCATTATAACTTATTTTACAAACATTTATCTGTAATTTATTTTCCAACTATGACCTTCCTGTAACTTAACCTTCTTAAATTACTTACTGTAGCCACTGAAACACAAATGACATATTGTGTGTGTGTGTGTGTGTGTGATTGAATGCTAACTTTAAACAATAAAATATGTTTCATTTTGCTTATTTCTTTTAAAACATTAATAAAGTGTGCACATACCCTTCTGGCTGTTTTTCTTTGCCATGTTGTCACACAGAAGTATCCAGGATATGGTCTGTACTTCCTCAAGACTTAAATAACGCTTCAAATATGTTTATGATATTCAAATACACGTTCCAAGAGTGGTCACTTTCACTTTGAGTTTTTCTTGTTAAAGAAGATGCCAACCAGGCACAAATTGGCAGGAGGGCTGGAAGAAGGAGGTTCAGATCAGGCCTCAGTTCAGGCCTCCACCGTTTAGGCAAAGATTCAGGTTTTCCTCTCGTTTCTCCACCAAGTTGATCCAAATCTGTGGGGGAGAGGAGAGAGAGAAAAAGTTTTAAGATGGTTCTGTGCCACAGACTAGAATGAAGGAAAGAACCGAATCAAAGTTACTGTAACCATGCTGTGTGAAGCAGAAATGCTGAGATACAAAATCTCCACTTTTGTAACATCTGAATACGAATGCAAATTAAATCCATTTCCTCTGGCTATGAAATATAAATGAAAAACAGATTTCAGTAAGTTATTGTCTGTCTGGCAGAGCATTCTCAAAAAAAATCTGCACTTAATATTGTCCTTGGCAGGAACACTGCTTTTAGTTAAGGGAAGAAAGTTAGTAGGACTAGGGAGAGTCACATCTTCGAGGGGTATTTCCTTTTTCTCAGCTCTCTGCTGGCATGGTGGGTGATGATGTTGTAAGGGCTACACAGAATATTTACCATGCCTTCACAGTCTGGGCCCTTTGAATGGGCTGCTGGTGACAGTAAATCAAAGAATTTGACACAGTGACAAATGTTTTTTAATAGGCATGATCAAGAGGAATGTTTCCTACAGCCAAACTCATAACCGATGGCACAAATAGTTTTTGACTATGTGCCTTTGGAAACTGTTTTGCATTGCAATGTGCTTTTAGTTTTCAGCACTGTTTTTTGTTACAGAGGCTGGAGCTGCAAATTCAAATGAAACTGAGAAAGATGACTGAGAGTCACACTACTGAGCAGGATTACAGATACGCTGGCAACATGTCGAAAAAGTCAAGCACTTGGAATAGTTTTGAAATTTACAAAGATGATCCCCAAA